>JACMIJ010000212.1:0-25536 GCA_014805365.1 Koerneria luziae | reverse complement strand
GTAGTCATTTAAAAGACTTGGAGCGATTCGCAGACATTATATGTCTGACAAAAATCAGTCATTTTTCGCTCTGTGTACCTAATTTGCATACGACAACAAAGGTTTCACTCAAACTGACAAAGGAGTTATTGCTTTGCGAGGGTAAGTTACAAGTATTTAATTGCGAGTACAAACACAATAAATATGTTACAAAGATAGAATCTATACGAACTATGCAGACAGAATTATTATAGGTAACAAGGTGGGCGTATTTGGAGTCTCTCGGAGGAACAAGAGACATGACATGAGCACATTGTGAGACGATTCTTGCACTTCATTCTTCCTCTTTCACGGAGCGATCTGTAAAACAAATACACATTACTTGGGAAGAATGCATAAGAAAATAACTTGAGAGGTATGGGGGAGGACAAGTGAGCAGGTCTTTCGCTATAAGTGAAAGGATAACGACTGATAGGCAACAAACACAGAATGGATCAGCCAGTTCACTCTCCATTCACACGTTGTTCTCTTGTAGAAGGACATCTCTACTCCACATATGTATTCTAACTTCTGCACGGTTCTCAACAGTGTTCCCAACAATCCAACTTGTAAGAACATCATAAGTGGTAAAGAAAGGATCCATCCGACAGGAGAGGGAGATCCCTCGCACACAACACAATCCCATTGGGAATGTCTTCCCCAGGAGAGGGGGACATGTCACTGAGGAAATGGACACACAGTGATTATTCTGATTCATCATCGGCAGTCAGGGGTGATGCTTGGGCGGTCGAATCGAGAAATTATATGAAAGTAGTTGACCTGTTCAGATATATCGGAATCGAAAGAAGAGGGGAGATTCAATGGGACTCCGTGGACAACGGGCGTGTCCTGCGAGAAGATGCCCTGTCTCGAAGGTCGACGCACATTCCGTGTACGAGATCGATTGATTCGTCGTCCTGAGAGAACTTCCTTGATTCAGGGAACTCACGTGGTTTCTGGCAAGTGACACAGAAGATTCGAACAGGCTCGGATGCGACAACATTGTTACGGTAGTGGAGAGATGGCCAGGCAGGACATTGGCCATTGCGGATTGCCAAGGCAGTCGACGGGTTGAATTCACAATGTCCGTTGATCGGATTGTAATGGGCAATCTGCAAAGTACAATGAATCGAGTCTCCCCGCCTCTTGGAATGCCGATCTGAGGATACTTCGTTTCTACCGTGGAACAAAATAGCTTTCTCATCTATGGTTAATTGTGTTTGCATACATTTCGAGGAGAAAATGTCATGCTAACAATAAGACAAAGAGAATTGAAGCAAGCTGTGAATATGAACACAGAAAGGCGAACAACAAATTTGTCATGGAAGGGAGGAAGGAAAGTGCGCAGTGTAATGCTCTTGTTAAAGAAGGAGCTAAGGAATTGTTTTTTGCTATGCCTGTATACTCTTATGTTCGCTGTTAATAAACAAATATATAGAGTACAGTCACTTTTTATTTTTTATGATAATGGCCTTTTTCGGTTTTCCAAGCCATGAGGAGAGAGAGGGGGAAACTGCACCCGTTGTCCCTTCACATACCGCACAATTGAACTCGTGGCATGTCCGTGCACATTGGTCCACTGTGACGGCGATTGCGAAGTGTGTGAATGTCAGTCGGGTTGGTCCATTTATGGGTGTCGAGATGTAGAAGATCGAGTTGTGACAAACTGAACATTGAATGTTGTCATGGAGTTGTCAACATTCAGGCTATGTGCATAAAAACACCTAACAAGAAGGTGAACTCAAGAATTCTTATAGAAAGGCACGTTATGTGTACATAACGAAACTTCGGCCCCAAATTTGCATATTTCTCTGTTCAAGTCTTTGTGTCGTATGCAAATGAGGTACTGTAGGCCGGTGGAAGCAACATGCTGTGAAGGATGAATCAACAATAATATATTGAAAAAGAACGCGCCTCCCGATCGCAAACCATCTCCCTGGAAAGGCGGGGGACGGGCGGGTGAGGTGTCTGGGGGCGGTGCCTGAGGTGGCAACTGCGGTTGCTGTGGCCTGCGGAACAAGAAGCGTCAAGACGCGGATATGCGAAATACCTGGGCTGCGGGACGCGGTGGTCGGGGATATGGGCACGGGGCGAAGACACGGGAGGAGGAGGCTGTCTGGAAGGAAGAATACGGGTGAGAAACAGGGGACATACTGGGGACGGGCGGGTGGGCGACGGTCTGGTGCAATTCTGGAGGAAACGGTGTGTATGTGCTGTGCAGGAGGAACTTACGGTCTCCGGATTGGGGGAAGTGGTTGGGGTGCTCGTGGAGGAGGAGGTGGTGGTGGCGGGGGAGGTGGTCGAGTGGTTGGCCTGAGAATCACCATACAGAGTCATGACTCACTTCTGAGTACTGGTTTCGTCCTTTGAACCAGGTCGGTATGGTTTCGGCACGAAAATACTCTTCTCTGAAGAAACAAAGGAAGTGATCATCCGGCTAAAGGGATCATACCATTTTCCTGGTTGATGATCTGATTGTCGTCATACGCTCCAAAAGGATCCCGTCCAATCGAGTTGTCGGCTGAATATAAGATGGATGAGAATAAAAAGTTTGGAATGATGGATTTTAAAACCCTTGGTCATGTCTACTCCACACTCTCTCGTAGTCAGAAAACGTTTCTTGACCATGAGAGAGTGTGCAGCAGGCAACTTTGGTCAGATGCATATGAATTCATTTTTGACAAACATTTTGCTCCTACCCCTCACATACCAAGTTAGCAACAATAAGAGAATGCTGATTATTAGCACTCAAAAGAGAGTGCAAAAACAACTGTCGAATATACGATCACACGTATAAGCTAACATCCGAGTCTCGTAAACGATGAACAAAAAAGTAAATAGAGTTTAAGAATAAGGAAGTGTAATTGTGTGTTTGCATACGTGGAACGTTGTCTTGTCCTCCGTCGACTTCGTTGAATACAATCCTCCTCACGCCGTCAATCGTACCAACATCTAAAAAGGCTATATTCTGGAAAGAAAGAAAAGTGCGAAAACTGGAAAAAGGTGAGCGGGAGAAAAGATCCCTTTAATTAGCAGGATAACGATAGCACAACGGCTATCAAACATACAAATATTGAATTTCCCGTCTTGAATAGAAGGCTCTCCAATGGCTCGCGGGGCGATTCTGCAACACAATGACAATATGAATTCAGCACACAACCAACTCCTTGGCCTCATCAGTGGAAACGTCGTCTTGATTCTCGCTCACTGGCTGATCTTGTTGTGGCTCGACGGGTTCCTCTTCTTGGCAAACTGCCAGATGACACAAAACCAACGAGGTGGCTAAGATATACCACCTCATCCCTCAACAATAACACATTAGCCGCAGAGGTTGAAAGGGAAAAGAAGGAGGCGAGGGTGACCTCCCAAACGAATGCTTAGGTGGACAGAAATGGGTGGAAACACGTTTCCCACTGAAAGGAACTTGTTTGAGCCGAGACACGGCCCATATCATATCCTCCACTACTGATCAAAGTAGGTTATACTTATCACACAACAACAAGAACCTCATATACACTCGGGAGAAAGGAATCGTGTACTACGAAGGGATACGATTCGTCCCTCCATGCCATGCTTGTAGAAATCCGGTAGCCATACTCTTTATCATGCGTTAAACAATATTTGTTCACACAAACGATCGAACTGAACGAATTTGAACAATCGCATAACTTGATAGGATTCCTGTGTGGCGGCTGCTGCGGTCGCGATTCCCGACAATGTCAGCAACACATTCCCGAATCTCTCTGAATAACAAATTGTAACCAGAAATGGAACAGAATATCATAGATATCATATGCTCATCAAGGAAAACACATACACTTTCTCCTATTGGATAACTCAAGAGAGTGAACGATCTGGCGGTAGGATATCTCATAGTCTAAGATCGGCAACTAACGAAATACTAATAGTGTGATAAATGTAATCGATAATGGCAGACATGCAGTACCTGGATAATCTTCGTAGCGGACCCTCTCATAATGAGTGAAGAGTGCTGAGATGACTTTGTTCCGAAACTGGACGACCACCCGGTGAGTCTCGTCACTCATTTGGAAGCCCTCACCTGAAAAGCATGTCTTGTATTGCCAAGGTAAAAGCAGTAGCATATGCTATGATAATTCGAGATCGAGTACTTAGTTATTACCTCTGCTCATTTTGTACATCTTTTCTAATTGCCCGCCTCTTACGGATAAAGTATGCCGTTTGAGTAAACAAAGTAATTAAGTAGTACTCTCGGGAGTAAAAACGTGTCTTCTTTGGCAAAACAATAATATATTTTATACAGGAGCAGAGCTTTTCCGTTTTCCTTTCGGAAAACATTTTCGAACCAAAAAATTCAAAATTTTCCATCTGCTGTAGTTGGGACTTGACTCCGTTCTGTAAATATCTGACTGACACTTTATGATCAAATCTTATTGTTAGGCTTCTTTCCATTATACACTTTTGCCAAAATATTCAAATTCTTTGCAAACCAATACCGTTTTACCAGCTTGTGAATCTGCACTGAACAGTCGAAAACTTGAATACGCTAACAAAAGTAAACATATAGCGACAGTCGGATATTTGTGCATAACGGAGTGCCATAAGCAAGGAATACTAATGGCGTGCAATGGCAGATGTCCTGCTTGTCTTATATTCTGAACCAATGCGTCGTGTGTGAACGGCATTTCAACTTTCATACCCGTACTGATGTGTGATCCTCCTTGAAACAACATTATGATCTTTAGGACGACCAATTCTTCTGGAGTAAGCCCAAGACGTCGAAATGGACACGCTACTTCGTCTATGCAAATATCCGTCATCTGTTTGTACAATTTTTCTTGACGCCATTTACGATCAGCGGACACGGAAACCTGCAACATTTATATGGACCACCCGCATACAGTATATAAGCGGTCCGTTGTTGGTGAGCCATCGAGTGAAGGGGTGGGGAAAAGGATGATGGGGAGGGGGAGATGCTCACATTATGTGTTCAATTCTCGATTAGAGTATTACTTACACATATAACACAACATGTAAACTGCACAGATTCATGGCACAGGTCGACCTGCTTCTATCTATGCGGCTATTGAGGGGGTTATATGTAGAGGTGGAATGTATGCAGCCAATGGTAATTATGATACTTGTGGAGAAATCGTGCAGCACTCTAAACCATTTAAACCCAACACTTCAGTATGCGTCGTCAGGCAAAGATGATCCATCAAAAACACTGTTGAACATTATAAGCGTCCATAATTCAGTAGCATACTGAATAAATGGACAACATAAACTCAACGCCTTAAGCATCTATGGACCTTGTCCAAAAGGAGCTACACGGGTCTATCATGAATACGTTGACTTGCACAATTCGCAGCTATGTTAAGTGAAGAAATGTGCACAAAAATGACTAACTCAAAGAATATACAATAAAAACCCCGTTACGTCAATATTTTCAAGCAAAGGAAAAAAATGCATATATATGCTTAAAGCTAAAAGTGAAAACACATCTAAAAAGATAGGACATTCCAATTGAGGAACAAAAGGATAATATCTTATTGGCAGCCAAGTGCGGGTGTCCAATGTTAAGACAGAGCCAACAAGACATTTCTAACACATGTACTACAATAGGAAAATGAACAACGTCAACTGGTTCACCAGGAAAAGCGAAAAGCGATTACTAAGAGTGATATCAATATCACAACGCATCATCTAAACACAACAGGAAATGGAGCAATATTCTCGGCTTACCCAGCTGTATAGAAACAAGCTATTGAATAAATATACATATCATTGCGAACCATCTTCTTTATACTCCCCAAACTCATACACGTAGGCCTATAATCTTTGCAATACATCCACTTTTACTACTAGTAGGAAATAATAAATTATGCGTATGAACTAACCTTGCTTTCCTCAGGAAGAGCATTGACGGTTCGTGGTAGACATGACCCATTGGACACCAACCAGATGTCGTCGACATCCAGTTGTGAAGTGTAATAACCGTGTTCCAAGATCAAATTATACATGGAAAAACGCTGAAATTCCGAGAAGGTAAGGGACAATGGAAAGAAAATCTATTAGCACATGCGAAACAAAGGCAATTACCTTGAGTAACACGAGTTTGTCTGCTGAGGGAAGCGAAGAAAAACACGGAATCGACGTGGTCCATTGGATCATTTGCAAAACCTCCATATATGTACAGTAGGAGATGTCTTGGTTTAGACATATCGACATCGACCTATCATAAGTCTGAACATACATAAGTATGATATATATACACAGGATTATACCAAGCAAATAATACGCAATCACATTAAAAGATAAACATTCAGCAATTTGCATTAAATGGAAGTAAGTGTATGAATAGTTTAATAAGAAAATAACCTTTGTATTTGGATCTTCGGACCCGATATTCATTTGCTCGTGTAGCTTAACAGCTTCTTGCTTGGCCCGAATCAAATCGAACTTTCGTTTCCTGAGATGGACATCCATTGCCGTCAATCGGTTCATCAACTCAAGTAGATCATTACGAATCGCCTGAAATCAACTTCTTAGTAAAAAAAAAAGCTTGCCTAGCCAAGACAAAATTATTTCAATGATAGATGAATGTTCAGAAAAATTATGTTACCAAAACTTTACGTTTACTAAACATAACTTGTGGAATGCTGCCCAATGGTAGTACCCATGTGAGAAACTTTGAAAAGAAAAATTGAAAAATAGCGATTTTGATGCAAGCAAAAGTAATAATTAGAAAGACCAACAGAAGTGTACCGTAGGGGGAGATTCGGGGGAGACCGGTCTCATGATCCGCCGTCTGCCGATCAAATCCCTCCTCGGTTGCAACGCCTCCTTCGTCATTCCCATCTCAAGACACTTCTTGTATCGACACGCGCGACACGCTTTTCGCGCACAATCCGCCGCGTCAATAGCGCACGCGTTTCCGCGGCGGCACACCGTGTCCTGACGCTGTACAACTGCCCTGGAATACAACCATCACACTTCTGAATACCTCGAAGAATGTGATTAAGCGTCTTTCTCCTGGGAGCGACCTTACCACTGCACCGCACAAAAAACATATTATTTAGGAAAAAACTTGCAATTCCACCAAACTCGGGAATTGTACTAAATAGGCACCAAATGTTTGGAGATAAGTGAGAAACACGAGAAAAACAGTTTGGTGAACTTTTGCGAGAAATTCTCGAAATGTTCGGAGGAGGTAAAACATCAATTGTATGTTTCCGCAAAGATTTAGCAAAAACGCATAACTTCTTACAATTAGTGGCATCTCCAAACATTTTGGTGCAACAATAAGATCAGCTGATCATAGCAGAGGGAACAATAAGGGGTAACTGACCGTCGGAAAAAGGTCTTGCATCCGAGGCAGGCGAGAATCCCATAATGACGACCCGTTGATGGTTCACCGCAGATAAGACATGATCCAATGATATCTGAACATAGAAACAAACGTACGATTACCTTTACAACTGGCTGATGGAGGTAAAAGGGACATCAATAGCGCACATCCAATCTACCTGAATGCCAGCCTTAGTGACCATCAAACGAACTTGTAAGAACCCCTGAAAAACCAAGGAAAAATTAATTAAAGTTTTTAAAGAAATAAGAATGAGCACGAGCGCTGCGTTATACGGTAGTTCGCTAGAGCATCACTATGATTTTTACTTAAAAATAAACAAATAGTTTGGATTTGATCTAGAATAACAGACTATCATTTCATACACTTGTAAAACTCTTTTGTTATTCCCCACATGAGTCGCTGTCTTGGTGCAGAAAAACTGCATAATGGGAATAGTTCTTCTGTAGAAAAATTATGTAAGCTCTGGCTCACATCTTGTTGGCCAATGTTAAACTTGCTTGTTTCTTTGTCTTGTTGAGTGGAACCTTTGTAATCTATAAACGAAGTAAGATAAAGTGGCAATAGAAGCGCGCTATGAACTCCTATCGTTGTCTATCTCGTGGTGTGGCCGGTGTGCACGGACATGTCCGTATTGCTTGTCTACAACTGTTAAAAGAATTTTTTTTTTAAATTAGTGAAATATTCATTCAAAAAGCGATGAAATCTTATTCGAGAGAATACGAAGTCACGTATGCATTTAAAAGAACTCGGTCAAGCGGATATATGCAACGGTTTTTATTACGTAATAACTGGTCATGATGAGCGAGATATAATGGTGCGCGAAGAGGGCGATACAATGGTTAGGAGGTCAAACCGACTCAGCCTTGAACAGCCATACGAATGTGGTAGTGGGGTGCACGGCGCACTCTCATTGATTCTTGTCTTATCAAGTGATACTGGACACTCAATGGTCATTGATGAAGATCTTCTCCCTCGTGTTCATCTTTCTCCCCTTCGTTTCCCCTGCCAAGGTACTCTTCCTCCCTTCGTCCTTCTATGCTAGTCATGGAATCCCCATGAAGACATTGGCAGAGGAATTGGCAGATCATGGACACGATGTCAAGTGGATCGAATACGCCACAACAGAAGTTTGTCCATCACTTATTAGTTAATGAATAATTATGTGTTTGCATGTAATAATTGTAAGGAAATAGCATTACTCCTTGTTCAGTTGCCATTGACGCTTTCAAAAGGAATAATCCGGGAGTTCTGGGAGACTCCTCTTGGGGACCGTTCATTGGAAGACCTCTTCGTGTATAAGAACAGCTCAGTGTACACGGACATGTGGGATAAGACAGATGGATTCTCTGTTCCAATCAGTGCTTGGATGGCATCCATTCGACTCTGCGACAACGTCCTCCGACGACATCGGACGCGATTCGAACAACTCATAACAGAGAAGTGAGTGTCCATGTCAAGGTTATCCTCCGGTTATGCCGTTTGCTCCGCTTCAATGCGCAGCTAATGGAAAGTGATTTGTTGAGATTCGATACAGTTGTGGTGAATGATCAATTCAACCCCTGCGGTCTGCTTCTCGCCGCGCGTCGTGGCGACGTGTTCATTTACTGGTCCATGTCTGCCATGCGACCGGAATCCGCCTGGGCACATAACAGCCCGTCCCCTCCTTCGTATCTCCCCGTTCCCGGTACAAAGTAAGCCGGCTTTCGGTAACAATTTCCTCAGATACACTGACGATATGGGCATAATAGAGAGAAGCAACAACATGCTCGAATACTTGAAAGCAATCTTCATTCATCAACAAGTCGTTCAACCTCGCATCGATGCTGTCTTTCAGGTTGGTTACAACATTGTAGCTAGCAAAAGAAGCACAAGGCCGGTATGTACTGTTGGCTTACTTGACTCCGTTCTGTACAAATATCCGACTGTCATTATATGATCAAATCTTATTGTTATGTTTCATTCCAATTACCTAATTTTACCAATTATTCAAATTCTTCGTAAACTTACACCAGTTTACAAGCTTGTGAACCTGACAAACAGTTTGAATAAGTTTTCAAAATTCACTGTATAGCGACAGTCGGATATTTGTACAGAACGGAGTCAAGTATACCAATAGTAAATCCATTCGAACACAGCAAGGGGGACTATTACGACTGATATTGTACTGGCACACTACTAGGGATGCCACATGTTACTGTGCAATTATTAACTTGAGACTAGTGTATCTGACAATGACATAAAAACTTATTCTAACAATGAAATAAACTTATTGGCATAAAAGAAGCTACGTTTATTTATTACTTATTTCACAGGCTTCACTATAAAAATTTTTTATAAAGAATTATGAAAATTTGGGATCGGCGGAAGCTGCAGATTTGAACAGAATGTATAATTGAATGCTTCAGAAGCACTACCCGGGAACTCCGTCTGTTTTTGCCATTGAGAGAAACGCCTCACTGAATTTCGTGAACACGCCTCCGATCTTCGATTTCCCGCGCGCATTCATGCCGCGGGTTACCTTCGTCGGATGCATACATTGCAAGAATCACACACTCAGCAAGGTAGGAATGGCAGAATAAATCGGAACACGTTTTGTGCAATGTGTAGATCTTTTTGAAGCAAATGCTGCGGCGAATATGATCTACAGAATAAGCATTTGCACCGATGCCTCACTGCGCTCACGACACTTCTTACAATTAGTAATTAAGTTTCTACTAACAACTGCAATCTATTGGCCACAGTGTATATAAAAATATCGACTCTACTACTGTGAGATTCGGAGCCATTTTGTACTTGCAGTTTCTTCTGCTCATCTCTAGTGGATAGCATGTTCTAAATGCTTATTAGTAACACGTTATTGCTAACAGTTTATTTTATGACTGTATAAAGCGGTTGATTTAAGAAATTTGACGATTTCATTGGCAACTCAAAATTCATCGTTGTATCGGGAGGCATCGAGAACATTTGGGAAAGAGCTCCGAAGAAGATGAAGGTGTGTGATTGTCCTTTGTCTCCTTTCCGTTTCCTCTCTTGGGAGATCATGATATCTTTTCAGACGGCATTTACAACTGCATTTGCTTCACGTCCACACATCAAATTTGTTGTTCAATCGAGTGCCGAGAGCACCTTGGCCAATGTGTTCACGTCCTCTTTCCTCCCATTGCAAGCACTCTTAGGTTCGTTCTCTCTTCCAGAGTGCAGTCTCGCAGGTCATCCTGACTGTGTTGCCCACATCACCCACGGTGGTCTGCTGAGTGTGGTGGAGAGTGTCTACCACGGAGTACCCGTGATCGGGATACCTATCCTCTTCCCCGCACATGACAACCTTCTCCGACTGACTGCCCGAGGAGCGGGATTGATCATCGAGAAGAGCGAACTCACTTCCTATTCTCTCGTTACGGCCATCGATCTCATCCGGGACAACAGGTACTAACATACAAGTTTATTCAACTACATTTCATAAGTACGGACTCCAACGCACTTTTCGTAGACATTGAATTTAACATGTTTTGGTCTCTCGATTTTATGCACACTCTCGTAGGTCAGACATCCTCTAACCGTCGATAGCATACACAAAATCGAGAAAGGTCAAAACATTTTATTTCAACCTCTTTTCTATGCTTTTATACATGCCAAAAGCGTTGTGACAAAAACGGTTGGAGAAGCATAACCATATGGCTATCGAAAACGAGTATATCTTGTAGGGTAAAAGAGGCGACTCTGGAGTTTCAAGACATGGTACGAGATGTACCTTATACAGAACTGGCACATGCAATGTTCTGGATTGGATTCATCGAACGACATCACGAGGCACGCTTATAACGTTTATTGTGCACTATCAACCGTATACTTGTGTCTAACTCAAACAAGAAAACTTTCACATAATACGCCTTACTCTTGTCTTCGAATGATGAATCATTGCTGCACTGCGAACCGTGCAAAAGTGATACTGTATTTTGCAGATACCACAGGCTCGAAGCGGCGCCGACCATCTGAACATCCTTCAATACATGCTCGTTGATGTTGCAGCATTCTTCATCTTTTTATCTATCTTCTTGTCCCTACTCATTTATTATATCTTCTCATTCATCTGCACATTTGTTCGGTATCTAATTTCACCTCTCAGAGCTTCTCGTGCGGGGAAGAAAAAGAAAGAGTAGTGCATTAATGTAAGACGCGTTATGGTAGGTTTTATCACAGAAATACATTAATGATGTGCTTTACAGTTTTGCGTGGTCTTGATTGCATTTTTGCCGATGAGGCAAATAAATAAAAAAAGTTTTGTGTCGTTAAAGGGATTTAAATTGTTCATGTTGCTTTCAATGCTTCTCGTCGGTTTCTGATCAAAGAGTTGTATAACCAATCTCCTATTGGTCAAGTTTGTTTGAAATTATTTCGGAACCCATCACAATATTCTCTGAGTAACACATTGTATAAATCAAGCATCGTAAGCAACAAATAACTTTGCTTCCACAGAAGTTGGGCGCTAATCATGATAAACGGTTGACTTTTAAAAGTAAGTACATAATCTAATTATTCTCACTCAAGCACTAAAGAACAAAATTTTCAAGCACGTTTGTGTGAAAGTTTTCAACTACATTCACCAAAAATCATTTGCTTGATGCAAACGCAAATATAATACACGTTGTGTTGCCCTAACAATAAGAATCACAAGTTCTGCCTGTTAATGTACTATCCACAGTGTTTAATTATAAAGCAAATTGATTTAGGTCTAAGTTTCCTTTTGTCAGTTGCAGTAGATCTAAAACACGAATGCCTGGATTTAGGTAAATGAAATAACATTCCAAACAAACATAGCTCGAACTATTATACATACATATGTAGCGGAATGCATAGAAAGTGTTGAGTTATAGTGGCTGATTAGAAAAATATACGATGGCTCAGAATAAAATTATTGTGGAGACAGCGGTATTGTAAATTGGGATGGTTTAGAATCTTTTATCAAGTCCATACCCTTTGTCCACTGCCTAAGCAAAATGGTCCCCCGAATGGATCATGCTGCAATTTAGACTGGTGATCGTGAAATGCACACTGTTTGAGCATATTCCAACCCACATCCAACTCATCTAATGTAAGAAAAATAAGAATAGTAAGGGGTGGTGTAAGTACCGTAACAGGTGAAGGTTACATTTCATGTTGTGTATTATGGCGTTTGGTGTACAACAAGTTTACTACTGCTCCTTTTGTGGGCGGAGCTTATTCTCAGTGACAGACATACCTACTGTTTTCGGTAGATGTTATTTAATCGGTAACAGTTCTAAACTCTGAAAACAGTTGTCTTCCCGATATCGGGATCTACTATGTTTCACATTAATTGAAATATCAGTAAATTTCAATGGTTTTTAATTGATATGTTGACATCAATTGACTTAGGAAACCGATATAAGTGATATTTCTGCGACTTTTGTCTATATATTTTTCACAACAAATATTGCTATCCCGTGTAACTTACTGCCATCTTTGAAGCCCATGCAATTAAAGATTGTAAGGGGTTTCCAAGTTTTCCTTTATTTTAATCTGTGCAGATGTCGTCCACTCAGCGGGCCTTCGTTGGGAGAAAGAACAGGTATGTTTCCTCTCCATTGTCAGTCTCGCCCAGATCGAATGCTCACTTGGTTCGAATGCAAGTGCAAGCTGGAGGTCTTGTCCACCCGCTTCCCATGGCCAAAATAGATGCAGATTCTCGAACAGATACACAGGTATCTTTTTTTCCATTGAACGATCTTCATAAATATGTTGCTATGGTCTCATTAGTTGAAGTTACAAAATAGAAGTGACCAACTTGCTCACTGGAGCTCATCAACATCTTATGCTCTCTTTGCGTAAAATGCAAATTTCTGGTATGTACAAGCAACACTTTTTCATTTACGACAGAGCGTAACTTCCTCTTACCATGCTCTTTGTTTTACTCTACCACGCAGAATCACGCCATAAAATGCAATATTTTGGGAAATTTTGCGTTTTTGGTAATCTCCATATACAAACACTCAAATGCGTTCTAACGTTGCCCGTAACTTCTTTATGTCACAAACATTACATGGGATCCAGTGTTAAATATAATGCTATGAGAATTGCTTGGAACGTGTATGTTGATGTTTCTGCATTATATATTAACGCACGCGGCAAAAGATAATACATACCAACCAGCAAGGAGTAAATGTTTTCTACTTACAGTTTGTTTTTTCTACTTTTTGTCCTTCTTTGAGCTACGAAAGCCTATATTACTGATTGTAGATAATCCTCGCAGATGTGGTCGATCCTATGGATGTCGAAGAGGTCCTCTCGCAGAGAAAGAAGAGTACGATGCTGGATCTGTCCTCTGTCTCCTCTCCTCGCAACTTACACGATTTTCCCGTGGATGACCTCGATGTCCGAATGGTTTGTGAGCTTTGGTTTGTATTTTTTCAATAATAAATGATCATAACATAGAGATGAAAATGAAAGCTAATGGACAGATATACTATATTGATGAGTAATGCGTACTTTGTCCCTTTATGGTTAGGATCGCAATAGTTGTTTCCGCCTTGTTAGTAGTTGCTCCCTGCAGGTTGTTCGTGAGTGGCCGACAGTGTCCCCTCCGGTGGAGATCTCTTCGATTCCCTCCGATTCGCCTGCCCGGGACATCGTCCATTCCCTCATCGACCAGTTCTCCCTCATACAACGAAAGTACGAACACTATTGCACAGGAGAAACGATGAGCCGCATTCTGAGAGAACGACCAACCATCACATCCAACCACGTATACGAGAACGACAAACGACGTCGGATTACACGCAGTTCCAGTATTCTCGAACCGGATACGGTATGTTTTTGTCGGGTCAACAAGGGTTCGTAGGGTCAGTCGAAGAGGAGTTCATACACGTCGTGTGTGTCGAATGGCACGACAGCATCGCAAGATGTTGGCGATGGACGACTTCATTCATCAATGCCGGATCAGGTACTGTGCTCACATTTTTGCAAGAGAATATTTTACATGTGATTGTGGTCTCTGCCGGGACACAAAAAATGTAACTCGCTAAATCCTTGTCTTACCGTACGCACCACAATTCCCCAAATCCGTAATATTAGCGAACCTGAAGCATCTTTACAATACTAAATGATAAACTCTAGGAGTAACTGCCGCCTTAGCTTTTATTGCAAAGCGGAGTCTGCCGCTTTGTCGGTATTGTACATGGTACTTGTGTTGTATGTATAGCTTGGCCACAGTTTGTGTGATTGTCGATCTTCCTTTTCCGGTCCTCCCGGGTATCCTCGAGCGAGTGTCCATATCCCAAATGGAGGAGTCGAATGAACAGAAGCGGCAGAACAGTCGATATCCGTCCATCGTCGGTCTTCTCTTTCCAAAGAATGAAGAGGATATTATGGAATTACGAGGAGTCGAGTCTTTCCCTGAAGAGAGAAGTGGGCCGCGGCTACTCATCAGGATCACTAAGGTAGAACTGAACTGTTTCTTTCTTCTAATAACAAGACGTGCTCTTGTATTGTGAGAAGGGAATTGGTACTTAGCAAATGATGTTCAGTTATCGTCGGAAGTGATCATCGAACCGATGTTCCTGTCATTGACACTCTTTGATGTGAAACAGAAGAAGCGTGTGTCGGAGTCTTTTTATTGGGACACGCGACTGAAGAAAGAGGAGGACGAGGCGGCGGAGAAGTGTTGCCAGGCCGCCTTTGCCACCTCCTCCCCGTTGTCGGATCTCTTCCTCGTCGTCAAGGTATGCGCATTCTCTTTTGTGATATTCAATCATATGATGATTGTTTCGATAAGTGAACAGTGTTCTGACACGGAGCATACTGTACTTGTACTGCTAATGAGTGCATTTTGTTTCCATTTCACCTTACGTGCATGATTGCATTGTATACCCTATTCTGTTCCAGTTGGAGAAGTTTCTCCAAGGATGCGATCCATCGGATGTGTTCGACATGTATATGGCAGGCAGAGAGGATCGGAAGAGGATCGCCTCTGGCACTGGATCATCCTCGAGACTCAGTATGCCATTTATTTCTGTTGTTTACGTGTTACGGCTCATACAGCAGTTGTACCGTGTCGTTCATAAATTGGGATGGATTAATTATTGTAAACGCAATTAGGATAGTTATTAGATGCAATAGGGGTAGCTATTTCTTATTACGTAGTTTTTTAATGGTGGATGATCGAAAGATCACCTCAAGGCTTTGGTTGTATGAACTGCGCGATTGTCGCTATTTGATATTCTTTGCTCAGATTCCTACCGTATGCTAATGTCAATAATGTTCGTGGATCTGAATCGTCTTCTGATGGGAACGAATAGTCTGGAGAAAATGGATTCGATGGGGAACAGTGTGGCCACTGCTCATTCTGGTATCCTACCATTCTGTATCATTATTTCCTTCTATTTTCATATTCACAACTATTTATCCCACCGAATATTATGCGTACCCATGAACAGAATTATAATATGTTTTGTAACGCTTGAGAATAAGCCAAAATGGATTGGTTTTGCTATGTGAAGAATGTTCAGAAGAAGCGCCAGTGGCGAACGAAGAGACGTCTTCGATTGTCAGTGTCGATCGTGTTTCGGTATGCACGAACTCCACATTCAAGCGAGTTGGCAGTGGGTCGAGCGCCTCCACTGTCCTCAATCGGGTATGGCTTATATCCACCAGTCTTCCCCCTTCATAATCTTCCTTCTTGAATGTCTCATTCAGGTGCGCACTCCTCTACAGAAGAGGAAGATGTTGGTGTCCGCAGCAGAGGAAGAGGAATCCCATCGGCCTCCCCTTACTTTGTCCTCCATCCAACCAACTTCCATCACACTCAACAATTGGACAAAAGTTGAACCAGACAAGATATCCGACGAGGAAATAGTCAAGACGATAGCAGAAATACGAAGGACCAATCCGAAACACAAGAAGGGCTTTCCAGTTGATTTGGGACTGCGCATATGGGGTATGCTCGCATTTTGTTTACTGATGAAAACGCTGAGACGGTCCCCTGAAGAAATGGCAAAACACTATTAAACTCAATCAATCTTTGTTTCGTAACCACAATTGATTAGCGAAATGTTATTGGAGCCCCAAAAAGTTTGATATTGTTGACATTGGGAAGTTTCCGCCGATTTTGAATTATTTTGTTGATTTTGAGGGCGGAACAGTTGCCTGTTAGGTTCGATAGAGCGGCGGAAGCAACGTGTTGTGTGTATCTCTCGGGTTGCCAATTGGAGGCGCATTTTTCTTCTTTGAAAACAACAAAGAAGAGAGACTCAACCCATACATGTTGTGCTTTGCGTTGTCATGCAACATTCTAACTTTGACTGGCATGTCATTGAAAGCGAATCTTTGCCTCTGGAAGGTGCCAAGTGTTCAGGTGAGAATTGTGATGAACTGGAGTGTCGGCTGAATGCGAGTGGGGACAAGTTATCTCCCTTCGTGCAGACTGTCGATGTGACACAAGAAGTGGCTGCTCTCCCTGCACCCGGAAGATACGCTGTCAATATGAGCTACAAGTACCTTCTTTCTTCAATTTAACATCTCATAATTGTAACAACGGTCGGACCTCATCCTCGTTCTTTTGCTTCAGCGCTTGATCAAATATGCAGTTTTTCACACTGATTTCAGTGGTGTATTCAGTTTTAATAGCAAACTAAAAACTTAACAGTTTTTAAAACCTTATGCAGTACTTTCTAAACCATGTGTTAGCCCACATTTCGAATGAGTAGGATAAGCCATGCAGTGTTGTTCTAGTGTAGTGGTTGTGATGTCACATATCATTTTGGTCCGGGTTATGATCCACAAGTTGTAGCACTTTTTGCATATTGTCACGCTGTGAAATGTTTGAACAAGAAGTACCTGTCAGAGAAGTGTGTTCTTTTTATATACGGGATCGGAATATGTTTCTAATATAATCTATTCTAATGAAGTATCGCACATTCTTACTGTTTAAAGAGCTATTTGGAATATTTGAAAGTAACCTACGCTCAAGTAGGTTCCCTTGTAATATCAAATGCTTTCACACTATTTTTGTTTTCCTTACCGTTTTCCTTTGTGTTTTGAAGAGAATGTGAGTTTCTTATTGCAGGAACATAATGTACATCTATCCGAAAAGTGTGAACATGACGGGGAAATCAGGGACGGCCCGGAATATCTCCATCAAAGTGCAATTGATGAATCAGAAGGAGATGCCCTTGACTGTGTTCTTCGATCGGCGGACACGAACTCCTTCCAGGGATCACGCGCTCACTACCGTCCTCTATCATAACAAGTAGGTCACTGTTCAATTAAATATGCGATAGTAGTTCCGTACTACTATTTAGAAGATATACTGTCTCACGTATAATGTAAGGTATATTGTACAGATTTCCATCGATGGGAGACGAGATCAAGCTGTCGATCCCCGTTGATCTGAGTGACGGACATCATCTTCTGTTCACCTTCTATCATATCTCGTGCAAACCAGTCGACAAAGATGAACCGATCGAATTCCCACTGGGATATGCGGTGAGCAGGGGAAGAGTGCCTTCGAGGGTGGTCGTCATTCATACTTGTACAACTATGCTATTTCTCTTTCTACATAGCGATTACTGCCAACAATTGCATATTGTTAAGCTTTTGTAGAACCATATGTACGAGTAGCGCCATGTCTACGCCTTTGCAGCTCTCATTGTCAGCTTTCAATTGAACACACATATACAATTCTAAGTTAAGAATACATTCATACATTTATATTCGTTGTGTTGAACTAATTGTATTTGAACTCAATATGCATGAGCTATTAGAAGACACTGGATTGGGCCGATCACACTAGATGACACACCTTAGGTGCCACAAGGACGCCACGTCGATAACGCGCCTAGCAGTTTCTATACAGTTCAAATTTGATGGGTGTTAAAAAAACTTTCATAAAAACCAAAAATCAAGCGCAAGCTGGCACAAACATACTCGCTTTATGAGTCTTTATAATCTCTTCTATAAAATCCCTTACCATTGGCTTACAATGAGCTGCGCAAGAAAAAAGGAAGAATTAAGAATAAAAAGAAATGGTGGAAGGCCATTGAAAATTGTAATAGTAATCTCCTGTATGCAAGTATTATATGTTACTGATCATGTGTTCTGTTTTCAGTGGCTTCCTCTTCTGCGCGAGAATTCTCTCTCGCATGGGAACTTCAACTTACCCATTGCTCTGGAGAAGCTGCCGCAGTCATACGGGTAAGTGTGCTTTCTTCTCCTATTTGTAAGAAACGTCGAGGATGTTTGTGCGCAACCCACTGTTTCTGGAAGTTTGGTTCCCACTTTTGCGTCTGTCTTAGAGCTTTGATTTTATTAAGCCTTCATGATTAAAATATTGGCCCTTCCTTTTTGTAAACACCTTATGAGAATATAATCTCCATTGAAAGCATACTCCTGTTTGGAATGTTGACTGTCTAAGGTACCTCTGGCCAGACGTGGTCCTGCCGAATATCAAGTGGTTGGACGGACACAAACCGGTGTTCTCGCTCTCGCTCGTCGCCATCTCGTCCATCCATCCACAGGTACAAACAACTGACAAAAACGTAGAAAACAATAAGTTCTCCAAAAATGGATCCTGGCAATCGTAAACATGATCATGTGAATGACATACTTTCCCTTAGAATGTCCACCGAGGGAGGTTTGTATTATATATTGCAGGATGAGCACATCGAGCGTTTCTTCTCATCGTTTTCGTCGCTTTCGTCTTCTCCAGCCAATGAGAGTTCCCTGATATCGACCATCAATGGGATCACGAAGGCGGCTCCCGAACCCATGGTCGCCTTCCTCTATAATATCCTCGACAAACTCATCGCTCTTATTGCTAATTCTCCATATTCAAGTATGTCTTTTGTGTATTTCCTTGTCATTCTGAAGAGGAAAAACTTCCTGCTAGACCGTTATTTGTTCATTGACAGGTAGCGATACTCCATATTGTTTGTGGTTTCTTTCCCTGAATGAGAATAGGAGAATCTGTCAGGCAGCGGAAGGTGAACTTATGGGTGTGATGTTGAGGGGAAGTGTCGTCGGCGTGTTTCACCTCACTCGCCCAGCTGGCGAAGATCTGCACGATGTTGTTGGATGAGAATTGTGATATGCATGGCAGGGGATCTCTGCTCAGCACATACATACACTTCTACAAGATTTCCATGAAAGGTATTTTGTATATCACTTCTAAGTTGGAAAGAATGCTACATTCTGGTTAGTCCCATAGGGCTTTATGAACCTCATGAATACTTTTACTTGCAATAATCATGAAATTTGCCAGAAGAAACAACGCGTTTACAAATACACCACTGTACAGCGTGTTGTTTCCACCGGTCTACTGTTCTCGATTAGATTTTAACTCTGATTCAGAGTCTCGTTCTCGTTCTTCTCTGTGTAACTCGTCGATAGCGGGAGGATCGAATGAGAACGAAGGGATCTTCAATATAATCGGTATGTGTGCTCCTCATTGATAGTCTCTCAGAGGGCATCGAGAGGTCTCGCACAGTTCCGCCGCCCGTCCACAACAACAAGGTGCGATGCTTCCCTTCCTTCCTTACACTTCAGAATATCCACGAAGAACTATTGGATCTGTGGGTGCGAAGCCGCGAATCGGATACCATTCTCCTCAACAGCTGGTTCTTCTTCGAACTCATTGTTCGTTCTCTTTTCATCTTTTCGTGTGACTCCGTTAGCTGATGAACGCATGCTACATATTAACATCTTGAATTTGTATTGTTAGTATGTAAGTTATTTTGGCGATATGATAATACGATATTTATCCTGGGGGTGTTCAAGCTCTTCCTTCCGGGACAGACAGCACGTCTTGGAAACGTTGCTAGTGAAGTCACTTTCTATGCTCCCCTGTCTGGGTTGATCTTTGTGATGTCTAGAAAAGCGTGTTCTGACTTGTCTGTTATTTCAGTTCAAATCGATGGCAGAGTATCTGTCGATGACAGGTCGTCTGTTCCTTCCCCGGAAGAATCGTTTCTCTGACCGATTCTCGTCTCTGCTCTCTCAGCTTTCTCAAACTCTTTCATCGGAGGTGATCTCGAAGTGTTCGATGGATGGCCGACTGGCTTCTTCGATCTCGAATTCGTTCGCCTTCTTCCTGCGTGATTGTCTTTCCCTTGTCGACCGGACCTTCGTCCTTTCACTCGTCGCTTCTTTCTGTCGAACTCTCATCGAGAAAATCAAGTAAGTGCCTTTTTGTATGCTCCTATTTATTTCTTAACATTTCCAAACTTTAAATGTTTTATGGTCTGACACGCCAAAGGTACTGTTTCTTATTCCTTTCGATATTTTGCAAGACCGTGACTTTTGCATAAGCTATTTACGTATACTTAAAGTAAGCAATTTGTCGTATGAATGCCATTCACTTGCTTTTTACCCTGGTGACAGGATTGGGGATGCATTGGATGTGTTTTGCAGCACCTCGGATCCTCTATCGACGCAGTTGGTGCTGTTGAAGATCTCTTTCGTGCGTATCGTGTGTTCCCATGAGCACTTGATCATCCTGAACATGCCCTTCAACGTCGTCCCTCCCGTCACTTCTTCCTCTTCGTCGTCCATCCAACCGCCTTCTCCCAGCAGTTCCTCCATTTCCAGTGGGAGCAGTCTCCGATCGGAACTCACTCAGGAGTATCGATCCAGACACTTCCTCCTCGCCCTCATTCTGTCCGATCTCAATTCCATCCTCGAGACCTGCTCAAACAATCTCATCCGAACCAAGTATGCTTTTTGTATCCGAAAGAGACTTTCTCAACTCTAAGAGACTGTTTCAGTTCTTGTCTACGAATGAAAATACTCTTGAGTGTGGAGAAGAACTGATAGCACAGAGAATTTCCTCTCTATTTTTTAGAACTTTAAAACAGCTTGTTCTTGAATGGAAAAGTTGAAATGAGTGCCATGACTATGGCTTTTCATGATTTTTCAAAGGAGAGATGTGATAATTGGCTTGACAATGGGCTGCGACGCTTACCAATTACAAGAAGAATTTGTTGAAACGTAAGAACGAAGAAGTGTATTAAATACAAGTTGTAGCTCTGGTCAACTGAGCAGCCAAATCGGGAAAAGTTTCACACCGTTATAAACCTATGCTTATTGTCAGTTTGCCAGAAAGAAGTAGACTGTTGAAGGAGAACGAAGGGTATTATTTTGTGAATACTACTTGCGCTTTACCCCCAAACCCTAATGTCGCACTACAAAATTTGCATACTTATAAAAAAAGTCGCAAATTACCGGTTTGCACTGTTTTTTTGAAGTCAATGTTATCTCCAATTGTATTGATAGCCGTTGGTTGCAGATGCATCTCGGTACTGGCGTGTCTTCTGGCCTCTCACGAAGTGGATCCCCGTCTGTCGGATTCGTCATCGATGTCTCGCGTGGCTTCTCTTTATCTCCCCCTCCTCTCCATTCTAATCGATTCTGTTCCTCTGATCTTCGATCCCTCGGAGCATCGAGCGAACACGAATCGAAGCAGCGACGGAATACAATGTGTCAAGCAGGTATGCACTATAGATAATTCATTCTTGATCTCTGCAGCTTCTTACAAAATGCTTAGTTGTTAAATGGTGCTTGTTAGTTTTTATGTAACTTGAGCACTATATCGGTTTTCTCAGGTACATCCCGAAGTAGCTCTGGTGATCGCTGGGATGAGTGATTCGGCTTCCCTAACATCGGACAGTGTCGGAGGTTCATCGCCTGTCCAGTCTGTCAGACCATCATTGACGCTCGAGCAGAGTCGGCTGGTACGTTCAATCAAGATGGCTAGAAAGTAGATGTGCTTAATATTGTGAAGTACGTTGCCCATTATATATGTGGAGAAAATGTGTATTTGTTTATTATTATAGAATGGTGGACATTGCAGTTGTTGTCGTGCCTCTGCTGGGTGGTCCGCCACTTGGAACGAGTCCGTCTGTCTGTCTGGCTGTCTGATCTCTCTCCTTCCTCTTTCGTCGCCCTCCTCGATCTCCTCCAGATGACTGTTTCTTGCATGGAATATCGTCCCCTCGATGTGGATGAAGAGGATGGAGAAACACTCAGGAAGAGCAGTCAAGTCAAGTGGAGGATCACTCACAACAGTCAGGGTATGGGAAGCAGACACAGGGGGTCACAATGAACGAGGGTCCAAGGAATTACTCGTTCCTATGTCTCAATCATTTGTTGGATCGTGGGCATAATGCGCCATTTTCAATAGTATTAACAAAAATATGCTATATGTGTACTGTGATAGATACTGGAAAGAGTTTGAGATGGATGTTTTCATATCCAATTAACTACTGGGGATATCTAGACATACTCTGAATAGATAAGGCAGAACGTTGGCTGAGAGGTTCTAATAATAATATATGTGTAAATGATACTGTAATGGGTCCGTGTGAATGACTGGGGTCCGTGTGAATGACTGGGCACCTTCGGACTTAAATTGCCCCACAACGTCCTGGCCTTCTCAGGACTACCCGCAAGGCGAAATGCCTTGAAAACGGGAGACTTTGCCTTTTGATACTGTAATGAGAGACGTGATTGGCTTTCAGACTCGAATGTGGAAGTGGAGGGATTGTTATCGGCGGAGGCGACGGTCTGTGTTCTGGATGTGACCGAGACGATGATGCGCGTCGTGTCCTCTCCGGGGAACGAACATCTTTTGTTCTCTCTTCCCATACTCTTTCGCCTAATTGTAAGTCTTCTTTTTCTATTATTTCCTTTCAATAGCTGCCAGGAGATCTGGTACTCATACCACGCTACATATCATATCATATGATGTTTATCCTCAAGGTTACCTATAAACCTGTAAAGCAACTACACTTATAGAAGTTATCCGAAGGCAAACATTTACCCCCGGGATTCTAATCCTGAATGAGAGATATGACATGCTGCAGAACAGCTGAGTAGAAAGCAAAAGGAAAAAGAAACTCGTGGTGTCTCTGCGGAAAAAAATAGGAACTACCTGAATGTGAACTTACTTAATGAAAACCGCTTGAATGAGAGAGACCGAATAAGATGCAAAGAATTATTTAAATATTGTATCTTCTGTATTGAAAGTATGCTCCATTATATTGTTTTACATGATTGATTTCAGATGCACATGTTATCGTGCAACCAGTCTGTGTCAGTGTTGGAGAAGGTGTTCGCCACCCAACGTCTCTTCGTCGCCAAATATGCCGATCTCGTATTCGAACAGGAGACCGAACAGTGCGGGGAACTCTGCCTCCAACTGCTCCGCCTCTGTGCCTCCCGACTTCCCGCCGTACGATCCCAGGTTAGGAAACTATTATGAGTGAAGAAGGAGATACAGTATGTACATGACATGATTGAGGGACAAAGGAGCTTCCTCTTCCCTTCAGGCAGTTGCGAGTGTCTACCTTCTGATGCGCGAGAGCTACGAGAGTTGTTCGTGTCTGGCACGTGTGAAGATGCACTTCACGATGTCCCTGTCGACTCTGGTCTCGAATGGAACTCGAAGTGGATCGTGGCTCAATGAGGATTATCTACGACGGTCACTCAAGACTCTCCTCATCTATACACAGAGCGAATCAACCAGTACATCACTAACGACACTCCACAGTTTTTGCGAGCAGGCAAGTGCGTTTGTGGCGCAGTTGGGTCTGTCCGCGAGTATTGCGCATGCACGTCCTGGTTCGATTCCGCTTGCCGAATGATTCTACAGAAATATTTGCTACTCTTGAAAGTGTATGTGATGAAAACTACACCACTAATGACGGTCTCTTTTGCACGTTTAATTAATTAGTTAATTGTACGAAGATGATAGGAATAGTTCTGTATGGGTTATTATATTATATAATGTTTGTATTTTAGTAATGCTTGTTTAGGTGAAAGATCTTGTGTTCAACATGCACATGATTCTGTCGGACACAGTTCGCATGAAGGAGTTTGCGAATGATTTCGAGATGAGTATGGATCTCATCTATCGGATTGCCAAGGGATATCAGAATAACCCGGATCTCAGGTACGGATATTATCTTTTGTCAAAGTGTATTTGAGAGTTGATGAAGATGGATACTATGTTTGCTGTTTGTTATAGAGTGACGTGGTTGCTGACGATGTCGGTCCGAGCAGCTGATCGTTCTCTGTTCGCAGAGGCAGCCCAGTGCACTCTGCACGCGTCTGCACTCGTTGCCGAATACTTGGCCATGCTCCCCCCGAACCATCTCCTCCCCAAGGGCGCCGTCGCCTTCTCCGCCGTCTCCGCGAACATTCTCGAAGAATCGGCCGTATCCGATGACGTCATCTCACCCGACACGGAGGGAATCTGCGAGAGCCGACACTTTTCAGAGGAAGGACTCGTCCATCTTGTAGAGAAGACGTTTCACTATATGGAGAAGGCGTCCATGTACGAATACATGCCAGTCCTTTTCAAGGTAGGCCACGCCCTCATTCAAGACAGACAGGTCGTGGAACCAATGATCCGGGAGTGGAGGGACTTCAAGCGACTGGCCTCACTTCACAATCGACTTGGAGATGCATTGGGAAAGATCGAACCGATCATCGGAATGAAGGAGGAAATGGCCGATGCGTGGATATCTCCACTCAGGAGGTTCCATACCTTGCCTTTATAGCTTACAGGAAGATGGACATCGTTGTTTATAAATACGCATCCCTTTATTGGATACACGGAAGGGCTTATTGTTATAATAAATGTTTTACAGTGCGGACAAGCGCTGTTTCGGCACATATTTCCGTGTCGGTTTCTACGGAATCCGCTTCGGGGACATGGATGGCGAGGAATTCGTGTACAAGGAACCGCCGTTCACGAAACTCTCCGAGATATCCTCCCGACTCGAATCCTTCTATTCTGATCGATTCGGAAAGGGAATGGTCGAGGTCATCAAGGACTCGAACACCGTATGCCTTCCTCTCACATTATATACTATCTACGGCATTTCTGCTTATTGCAATGAAATCGTATTGCATTTCCTCACTCTTTTTTGATACACACGAAACCGACTGTGATATTGATTGCAAATCACTTGCATGCTAAAATAACGCATTATTATTATTATTATGAAATCGGGTGTTTTATAGTATAATAGCATGTACGCAATGCATGTGGAATCCCTCCATTTTAAATAGCAACCGTTATCAAAGTCAAAGTCAAACTCGGACGGCCTAGATGGTTGGCCTAGCGCACATAGAGGCGCCTTATCCGCTCACAATGC
>JACMIJ010000211.1:0-25554 GCA_014805365.1 Koerneria luziae | reverse complement strand
ATGATCAGAAGAATCTGTAGGATTTCTGTAAGACCTGGAAGGCGAACGAAAAGTGTGGTTGTCGAGGAAGATCAACCAGCCTTTAGCAAGCAATAGACGATATATTTCAGAAACTATGAGATTTCCGTTGCTAGTATATTGATGTTCCTATGCTACCAACAGGCGTGTAGACCAACACCTCTCCTGGAAGTCAACCACAAATGACGGGCATGGAATTGGTTTTTTTTATATCGATGATCGTATAGCACTCGGAACCGACTTGACTGGGCAAGAGGCAGACAACCATCGAAAAGTGTGAGAAGAACGATTGCTGAAGCACAAATTAGCCGTGCTCTTTTGGATTGGCTGAAGTGACTGTTGCTTTGTTTTGCCCGAAAACACTCTAGTATGGTCCTCTCACCTCCAGGCAACTTTATAAGTGCTTCTCTAGCTACCAACCTCTTATATCCTCCTTTACATGTGCTTAGTAATTTACTGATTACACAAGTGCATACGCTTTTGATGTACGCTTGTGAATAACATATTCGTTCGTATGAACTAGAAATCCCCTGGGAGGTCTTGAATTTACAGGAAGAGACATAATAATGTTAAAACTTGCATACACTTGTGTGTGTTATATGTCAGGTTTCGGCTCTTTTATTGTCCAAGTTGGGTTCTTGTGAACCTTCTCATTAAAGCGGACCGGAAATCGTGAATTCTTTGAGGCAAAAAGCGTCATTTCCTTATATTCTTGCCTCCTTCAAAGATACGCAAAGAAGAACGAGCATCAAATTTGAGTGTTTTAGACACTCAAGCAACATTGTAGGTTATTTGAAACTTTTCCTGTGTAAGATGCAGTTCTACTATGATGCAACAACGGTTTTGCAGTACAGTCATCAGAGCTTCTTTAGTTATTGATCTTATCTTTATCTTTTGTCTTTTTATTCTTATCTCAGGATCGATGTCTTTGTTGATGCTATGGAGTACAGTGACGAAGTGACAATGAATGGCTAGCGCGTGAAACCGTTGAACGCATGCGATTCTTTCGCAATCGCAATGCGAAAAGCAAGTGTATTCTTTGGGCCTGCTATATACACACATTTCTGTAACAGTGAAATAACGGCTTCGTGGTGACGTTTTCGCTTTAGTCACAATAACGTATTCATTACAGTTAACCTGCGAAGCGGTTCTATGATAGTATAATTCTGTGGCTGCGGCTTTGTGATAGCAAAATTGGGTATATGAAAGGTTTGCTTCTATGAGTGTTTCTTATCCCAAAACTTCCCTGAGGCTGTCAACAATATAAGGAAATTGTGCATTTTCCAGGGTTTACGGCTTCCGACACCCTTCAACAACTATGAGTCATGTTCATTTGTGACGTATAGTAAAAACCAGAGTGTCAGTTGACAAATGGACCTATCCGTATACGAAACATTACCATAGAGACCGCCAGTGCTCAAACAACAGTAGCACTTTGTTTTTCTTTCCCCAGACCATAAATGTCTGGACTAAGAACAAGAGATTGTTATGATTGTCTTGTAATCCTTATGGGGTTCAATGAAGAGGATTATTTTTTTCATTGCCTTTATGGGAAATGGTTGTTTTTTTCCGAGTACGGTATATGTACAACCGTAACTTGTGATCTTTTGAATGTGATCTCTTGAATACACATAACATGTGACTGCTGACAGTTATTTCAGCACCTTGTAAGGTGTTTTTATGGAATTTTGGATCTCTTGGAGTGTCTTCAGTACAAAATTTCCAACACCATATGCGTTCCTCACAAATCAGAAATGTGACTGGTCCGGAAACGTTACTTACTTTTTTTTTCCAGAACTTAGATGAACTCTAACCACTGCTAAGGATCATTTTGTTTCTGATTTCTGTCACTTTTGTTCACTATACATTGTTCGGATTAGTCTAAAAAAAGCCTGGTATTGTGATACTTCGGAAATGACAACCGTTTATATCTATGAATAGTTGCCAGCCACCTTTGTTAAAGTAACGGGTATTTTGCACACAAAGTTGTTCTGATGTTACAAGACAACGGCTTTTTCGTAGCTCTAAAAAGCAGTTTATGTTTTTGTCCAAACTTGCACTGTTGACTTCAAAGTAAAACAAAGCAAAGTTCACCTATATTCAAGGCATTTCGCTTGTGGCGAGTCCTAATTGTAAGAATGCCAGGACGTTGTGGACCATTTCAAGCCCCAAGCATTCACACGAACCAAATACTTTTCGCGACACTGTCAATACCGATGATGGCACTGCACCTGACTGCTACTTCTCTTCTCCGACTACTGATCATAATTAAAATTAGCGCGTTGTCTCATTGTTTGCGGTTAATTTTCGACCCGGCCGTGTTTGCTGTGTGTTTGCTTGTCGACGCGACTACATTGTGTCGTCGTCGTTATATTATTTGGGCACCGCCAGCAGCTGAAAGAAAAAAATTTCTGCGAAAAATGGCCACGAATAACCCGGGAACACCGCGCTAGCGCTCATTCCCTGCCAATTTTGGCGGGTTGTTCGTAGTGCGATTGCGGGCTATTCGAAATGCGAGGCTTGTCTGGTCTTGTTTTTAAGTATTGTCATTGTCATCATTTCTTGTTGTTCGAAATTGCCATTGTCATTGTTTTCATTGTCTCGATGTGCTTGCTGGTACAATATTCTGCATCATGTGAAGAGAAAATTAAACATAAGTAGACGTTGCAATGCACGAGCGTTTGCACACACTGTGTTGTCGTGGATTAGTGTATGTGAACGATACTTATGCTTACCCAGGCTTTTTCATAATCGTTTGCGTAAGGCAACAACATATGTTGTTATTAACATGGACTAAGGCAGCGCCTACAAGTTAGTGGAGCCTATCAGCAGGCCTCATTGACTTTTTGGTTACTGTTAGGGTTGCGGGCGTTTCATTGGTTTCGACGTGTATTTTGCAGCATGTTACTTGCGGCATGCTACTTACTGGTGCATTTGTAATTGGTGGTCATACAATTAGAGATATGTTCTGATCTTCGCTAAGTGTATCGAATGGCACTGTTCTCGACATGCTGGCAAGCTCATTCAGAAGTAGCCAGCATATCCAGTGCTAGCGAACTCAACCCCTTCCATTACCTCACTAACGGGATTGAGAAATATTGTTAATGGCAACAAAAAAACTGGAAAGCGCGACTTAAAATCCTCCGTGGTTCCTTGCAATCTGTAGTTGCGTTAGCCGAGTTGACTTGAGGATCCCTTGGATTCCCAGGTGTGCACGTCAGCTTGGTGAATACTGACGGATCCGACAACACACGACGAATAAAGGAAAGTGTTAAAGGTGGTTAGACACTTGTTTTTGGTTAGCAGAACTGACACATACGAGACCCGCAACTTCTGTGAGGGGATAACTATGTTAAGAAATTCTGTTTATTGCCTCCGAGGATTCACGGTTTTCGGTATCGTTTAAAGATCTTAGAAAATCGAGGAGCAGACTAGTTTTACGATGCTTAGTCATCGCATTGGTCGTAGCTGTTTTTTTTATGGCGACCACACACAAATTTCGCCGCGTCGATTTCCGTGTCGGTTCAGACCCTCTCATTGCGAGAAATAATCGGCCCATTCGACACCCT
This sequence comes from Koerneria luziae, assembly GCA_014805365.1. Classification (NCBI taxonomy): domain Eukaryota; kingdom Metazoa; phylum Nematoda; class Chromadorea; order Rhabditida; family Neodiplogasteridae; genus Koerneria; species Koerneria luziae. The sequence continues at coordinate 21,967 of JACMIJ010000211.1, read as the reverse complement.
CTCACAATGCAGGAGAGAGGGAGAGAGAGTGAGAGAGAGGGAGAGAGAGAGTGTGAGAGAGAGGGAGAGAGAGAGAGTGAGAGTGAGAGTGAGAGAGACGACAGTTCTAAACGTTAAGCTTGTCAACAGTTCTCACAGAATTACCGGTACCTCGTAGTGTCACTGTAGTCGTAGGAAACGGATAACTGTAAACTCAAAATCTTTTACTAGTCCCTTAACATGACTACCAGTTCTATTACACTCACCAGGTGTAACTAGTAACTAGTACAGTGCTACCTGTATTATGTAACAGCCTCTGATGACGAGTAATACTTTACCTTTACCTTTGCACCATGCGTGACAGTCGTTCAAACACCATACACGTTTTGTAATGCCTAATGGTCGGCAGACCCAAAACTATACTCAAAGGATTATATGACGGCTATTGTATACAACTACTAGACATCGTGACAATACGTGTTGACCGCCAAGAGTTAGCACGACCCTTCATGTCCGACAACCGACGAATGCTCTCTGAACAAGTATGCGCTCAGAGATAATCAAGTCTAAAAGAACCCTCGAATAATGCTTGAGTGTTTTAAACACTCGTTTTCTTCAGTGTTAAGTATTTCGTAATGCTATTGGGAAATGCGTGTTATGAACACTAAAGCACTAAAAAAGAGTGTTTAAAGCTTTAAAGCACCCAATCGTTGAGGTTCTTTTGCTATGCGGAGAGTGCCGGCATGGCTGGCTGGTCTTTTCTGACCAGACAATGCCGGTGCACGTGAGACTGGCGGTTTTTGACCCGACTTTGACCGGACTTTTGCCAAAGATTCATGTTTCATCTTGGAAACACAAACTTGGGTGCAGCTGGTGGAGAGCATGTGAATGTAAGAGAAGCCGCGTGAGGTTAATCAGGTTAGCATCGTAGTATACTTTTGTTGTTGCTGTTGCTGAAAATTCAGCTTATTAAGCTTTGGCTGCTTCTTTTTTTCTCTATACTAACCACTATTCAATAAAGCAACAGTGAAGTCGTGAGCTTATGAAATTCCGGGTTTCTGCGCCGATATTCTCTTGCAGACTACTATGTCAGCTAAAGAGCTTTTTTTTCTCTACTAACTGTCCCGAAACTCCACTGACTACGGGCAAAATATTACCTTAGTTTACTTGTATGCTATAAACATCGATCAACAGTAAGGTCGTTAGTTTGTAGCATTTAGACTTGTGAGCCGGCAAATTTCACCACGAGCTCTGGCCGATTCTATGGATGCCAGTGCCAAAGAGCATGCGAAAAGCTGCTGCTCATATCTGATCCGTCGTTTTGGCAGAATTTGGTGCTATCGTCGCTTCATCTCTCTTTCTCTTGCTTGGACAGCGGCACCTTGACGGCGCTTCCATCAAAACGAACGAACACGTAAGTTCACTCTTTTTGTGCTGTCTAGCCCGAAATATGCATATTTCTCTGGGGACCCTCCGCCGCTCGCCTGCACTCTCTCTGCCACATTGTCTCTGATTCTCTCTCACGCTCTCTCTGCCTATTCGACGGTGCTAAACCTCGGTGTTCTAGCAGCGGAATCTGGCTAATTGAAAAGTTTTGAGAACCTTAGCCTTGAGAACTTTGAGAACGTTTCAAGTGCATAAACTCTTTATTGGTGTTTGGAATATATGTTCGTTTGTTGGTATCTGGTTGGTCCGCTCCGATAGTAAAACTATTTCAAAAATAAGCCATCTCAATGACAGTGCTGAGCAAGAATTGTATTACAGAGCCACTAATCAGTAATTTGAAACTTTAATGTTTTAGTTCGCATTGTTTGTTAACATTCAACCAATAGTACTAACTACTTTTATCATCGTGTCATCAACTGTGACTTAGAAAGCAGTTTCGTGCGCTCAGGATCAGCACAACTTAAACTGGTAAATTTTTGCAGCTTTTTTTGTTCGCAGTTGTGAAATTTCACTGCACAGGAAGATAAAAACAAGTCTACTGGTTTCGTTTCTGAAATGTTAAGCTTTTGAGAATCTTGTTTGCTTTCGTTGCGCGCTTGAATGTATTGGTTTATTATCATCGATGCCTTAAGGGTGATATCAGCGACATGTTTCTACCACCCGACATGTTGTAATGCTTGTAAAGTTGTCCACTTCTTGATTATGGGCTTGAACTTTACAACAATTATGTTTTCGAAGGAAAAATTTGCACACTTTGGTTCCAATCTCTGCTAGCTCTGCTTTATCAAATCTCTACATCTACATGTCTGTCATGTCGCCATATGTATGCGAATTGTTTTCATATAAGAGCTTCGTAGTGGTTCTTAATTTCCATTCCGTGTATTAGCGCAAAATTCGTGCAGACGCGTTTTTGGTGCCGGCCGTCGTCGTCGTCGCAGTCCGCGTGTGTGTGCTGTTACTGCTCGGCCCATTTCACACCTCATTCAATGTTTATTGCATCGAATTCATACAGCATCTCTCTCTCCTTCTTTCTTCTTCCTATTAAGACAATATGCTGGCTGCTCTAGCCTGATGCGATTTATGGACGCGTTTTTGGGAATCAATGTTTGTATTTCACAATGGCTTCACAATTGATTGTTGTGATCACATCCCATCATTGGCAATTCTCGATGGTATATGATAACTTTTCGTTTCTTTCCTTTTTTAAAGTTTACATTCAAATAATAAGATTTACTACATTTGTTTAGGATATTGTTAAGTCTTTCGAGTGCATTACCAGAGATCACCTGTGGAGCAAGTCTTCTCTTCTTTTACGCCGCTTTTAACTACTTTGTTGAAGCACCACCGCTGATTAACGAATATGTTCTTGATAGTACTGAAGTATTCGAAACACTCGTCTCCATCATCAGTATTTCGCATGCTTGTTGAGCAAATAAGTCTCACATCCAGTCTGCAGCACCAATAAGTGTTTGAGACACTTAAAAGTGGAAACTTATTTTTTCAGCTAGCGTATAGCGCAAGTTTGAGAGCAAAGTCTAGAGTGCGATAGGCTATTACGGGTGTTCTGGTGCCAGGGTAATATTTGGCCTGGCAAGCCCTAATTTGAAGAGAGAGAGAGTGCCTGCCGAAGGAGCACATCCACTCTGGTTCGGATTCACAACTATAAGAGCATCCGCTCTCTCCGTTCTAGTTGATGTTGGCCCGGCCCGTGGGGCAAATATCGTTTGTTGCATAATGAGATGGGTGGAAGAAGAAGAAAAAAACAGAAGAAGGTTCATGCGCTCGGGTGGTGTGGTGATGCAAGGGAAGGTGAGCACGGGATGCGAGTGGGTACCTTCGAAGATTTCGGCAAGAAAAAAAAAGTCTCGCTGGTTCATAAAAACAAGCCCACTAGCTTTTGGAATAACATCTGAATGCTTGGATGCCTTGGAGTCAATCACATTGAAGATAAACATTAATCTATTTAAACAACAAAAGAACAAAAGTTTACTGGTCATATACCTGAATTGTGACTAACGTAGTGGATGTCGAAAATGTTCTGCTGGAAACGCTCCAGGAGGTCCAAATTTTCACTGGTCACAGTGTGGATATTGTGTCTGGAATACTTGGGCAAAGAACTGATTCTACCAGTCGTGCACAGTTGTACGTTGCTTGAATGGGCAACTGGTCTGGCAATTGTTGAAATGTGAAGGATTTTGTAACAATGTACATTATTAAGCTGCTTGAGTCAGTCAGCGTACTAATGTAATTCATCCAACACTTCATCGCTTGCAAGCCGTTCGTTATCTTCACGACGACGGCAGCTGAGATTTGAATTATTGAGAGCGGCCACGACCCGAGTCTGGCCTGAAAACGGCTATTTTGGGCCGAAATAGAGAGAACCACGTCCTGGTCGAAGGCATTAACACATTCCGATATGCATATTTCATCGTTCAAACCAGCAGCTCAATCAGTTCAGAGTTTCCTTTTTCGGATACAAGCTGTTTCGCGCTACATCAGCGAAGTTTCGGTTTCATTTTCTATATTTGCATATTGTCTACCATGTGAAAAACCACAGTGACCTTTTACATGCAATACAATGTTTCTATGAACATTTGGACTTCATCGGGAGCTTTCATTACAAAATTTTCGACATCCTGTATCAGGGGGGGGAGTTAGGAATATATTTGACTATGCTGCTAGACCTATGAGACTGTCAGATGCATGATCTTGTATGTAATACGACACTCCGTTCCGAAAGCGTTTTTTTTCGTTTGTCTGTAGAAATAGGATGCATATGTGTGAGTGAGTAAATGTTCATCAGTCTACAATATTCTTGCGAAAATGTGCACGTTGGTTTGGTTTTCGTCAATCTGGCAACCATTGAAATGGCAGTGACGATCGCACGCAACAACACCAACTCCTGTGTTGAGGATGGGTCCGTTCTGAAAATGGGCAAGTTTTCGTATGCCACTAACTTGCCCACTTTCAGAATGGCTCCATCCGAAATACCGGGAGAATGGTGTCGTCATAGTCGAGTAAGAATGCGCAATTTACATCGGTCCTTCGCGTTTTTTTTTTGCCCATATGCGCGTAATATTTTTCGTTCATCGTCTGCGCCCGCCTGGTGCGCCCCCTTCTTGGAAATTGCTTCCGGCAGTTCGTAAAAGATATCTGGCGCTGATGACCGTGAAGAATGCACAGCCATCCACTACCGCATTATAGTAAGAAGATTCTGGTCTGGAGGACAAGTAGTATTGTATATTACAATGCTAATGTTCACTACAGCACAGACATACTCCTGACTCGCGTACAGCATACGAATATTTTGTGCGGTAAAAGCTTCGGGAGGCAAAAATGTCCATGGAAACATGTTACAGGTTGTTCAGATTGCTGTGATTGCTCGGTGTGGATAGAATATGCTACCGCGTATAAGGAGGGCCTGGACTATACATACAATGAATCTGTTTAAGTTGGTGTAGTAAACTGTTTTCCCGCTACGGTGATTCCACTATAGAGCATGGCGGGTCATTTGCATAATGGCTTCCGTCGTGGTATTCGATGGGATGTCGGTGGCAGTTGGTAGGCCGCCATACCAAGGAAACTGTACATTAGGGTAAATATTCAACTGGTGACCGTATTTGGTTTGTAGCTATCGGAACAATGTATTTTGGATTTTCGTGACCCTAATATCATGGCTCTTCTGGACTTCATGTTTGATGTTGCGCTGTGTTCATGCCCTAGGTTGATGGTTTCAATACTTCGGAGCTGCTGTTTCATCCTTTCGTGACAGTGTATGCAGGTTGTGTGGTTTCTCAGCCGTCAATTCCTTTCGCTCACGTAATGGTCATCCTAGTTTATGGCATTGTTTGCTTGTACAAGGGAGATTCCTGATTCCGTTCTCATACGTTCTCTGCGTATGCCATGCCGTTTTTATATATTCATTCTTCATCTTACTTTTATTTACAAACGCAAACTTTGCTTTTGCAAGCTTGCAAAGCTTCTGTGGAATTCAAGAAGTGATGCATCTGCAACTTTCAGGATATCCTGAAAAGCCTTGCAGATCAGGAGAACATATCGTATTCAACAATTCCAATAGTAGTCTTGATAGCATTATTTTGGGATCGTCATTGTTTGCCTATGTGTTTAATGGATGTCGTCAGCGCCTCGGCTGGCCTACACAACAGCCAGGCGCAGCCGTTTTCGACACGGACGACATTCAATACCTCCTCTTGGACGCGCGCGGCATTTCCCACCGTCACTTGTTGCCTAATTGCGTGCACGCTGCGCGCGCAAGCGCGCGCGTCGGCTTTCACGTCGTCGTTGACGCGCTTGCGGTGCCCGAAATACACACCACGCTCGTGTGTGAGGGAGTCCAGCCGGATCCTTCTTGGTCTTGGTGGGATTGTCCATACGTGCAGGCTAACGTAAGGCCGCTTTTAGACTAACTGTTAGTTTTCTTCAATTAGTAATACCGTGCTTGAAACAGCTACGTTGTTGTGCACAAAAGTTATTCAGGTGGACCGGTACCGTAACCTTTATGTTAAGGAACTAAACATATGCAAATTTCGCAGTGAATTGACGGCTTACGACTTCCGATAGAATGCCGAAAGTGTTGACTAAGCACAGTCTTCAGTGCATTCGTAGGCCCTTCTATGATTCACAAGCTGCTTCAATTGTTTCGTTATTTCGAATGCTTACTGGTCATCCACAAAATGCAGTTTTTTGCTCTACTATCTTACATCAGACATCATCACTGACAATTCGAGAGATGACTCATCAACAAAAATTCGAACCGAATTGTCTAGTCGACGTCGGTCGTGTTCGGTTTCAACCAACCAACCCCGACCCTCTTAGGCTCCCAATGGCTGTTCTGCCCCGGGAATGTCGTATTTTTATTGCTTCTTTCCTTGTCCGGGAAACTACTGTACTCTCTCTCTCTCACTCTTTATCTCTGTCTCGCGCTCTCTCTCTAGCTCCACTAGTGGGCGTGTTCTCAACATGCTTTATTTGATTACAATTACTGCCGCAAAAGTCTATCGTATACAGACTGGGCTATTTTCAGCTTTGTTCCTGCCGTTATTGTTTAAAGATACGCGTGAGCATAGAAAAGGTGAAACGTTGCACATGCGTGCATAATCAAATGGAATTTACAATCGTTTTTGCTGGGCTCAAAAACATGCTTGAATCTTATATGATCGTTTTTATGTAGAGAACAGTTTTGTTATGGAATCGCTTAAGACGGCTAAAGCACTATATTTTTCTTTTACAGTTCTGAAACCTTACGTATATGTATCACATGCGTACCATAAATTACATATACAATACAATTCTACGTTCCCCGGCCTCCTCGGGATCCCGTAAGCCATGATTCAGGAGAACCTTACTTCGCTATTCTGTTATTTACGGTGTTTGCATGTAGCGTACGGAGTATTATTGAATGCGTAGAAGACAAAAGTGAAGTTTGCCACCATCCGCTATTTGATATACAATTTTTACGCCCGGCTATTTGAATGACGTTATGTGTGTGTGCGCTCCAGTCGACACATGTGGATTCGGAGGCAGCGAATAGCAGCAGCCAGTTTTGACAATCATGAGATTCTAACAATAAGTGCTACTGGAGAACATCTGACAAATGTACAGATGTCTCTATGCATTCAACTCATCAAACGTCTTCAAATGCTTTCTAGGACATACCTTGTTGCTCCACAAGAGAGAAAACAAAGAAAAAAATGCAAAAAATTTGAATTCTAGTTAGTAAGGTTGATGCATAGCGACAAGAAATAGGTGCAACTGTAGGAAATTGCTCCCTTGCACCGCCGGGATCGGGCTGATCGCTTTGTGAACCCAATCTTGCATTTGTCTTTCCTTCCATGTTGACGTGCGGCATACGTTGAACAAGATTTCCATTTTCCATATAATTTTTTTGAGGGTCACACAACGTCATTGCTCTGAACATTTCGCGTGCTCTGAAACAGTACAACTGGTACTTTCCAAGAAAACCTATGATTGTTTTGTGCGTTTACCAACTAGCCCGTTCCGTTGTTTTCTCGTTGGTTGGCGTTATTCCAGTATCAGGCGCAAAGTTATTCGAACCTCTTCGAGTTCTTTCTGCTCGGGCTTGACACATGTGTTCGTGATGTTATTATCTTCACGGCTATGTGGGTGGTCCACACGTGTCAACTTTGCTGCACATACATATCACATTTTGCTGTTGTGTTTCTTCCGTTTTCTTTGCCAGTTCTTGCACATGATGAAATCAGATTTAAAGAACATTCTGTTGTTATCGAACAGTTCAACAAGTGGTAAAATGAGGTCTGCCATGGTCGCCCGTTATGGGCTACTTCGGTCATAGTACCTCTTCCATGTTATCCCGTTTTGAGCTACTTTTACCTAGTATGTTCCACTTTTAAAGTAGGTGACGGTTATGGGTTACCTCTATCACGCGAGACCGATACTCAGTCAAACATTAGAGCTGCATGTGCTTGATGATCTAAGAACAAAATAAGTGACCATTGAAACATTGGAATTCCATACTGTCAGAAGCTCTAATGGCATTACACTGCTTCATCAGCACATGCTGATGTGCGGTCGACTGTCTCAATGACTTTTTGTCAATATTTTGTACTTTTTAGTTCGTTACGTACACTTGCTTAAATTATGTACCTATTTCTGTTGGTATTGTAAGGGCATGTTTGTTGGTAACGGACGTGTAGTGTGGGGACTGTCTGTTAGCTTGTTTTTCGCCTTGTAATTGGTCCAGAGGGGATTACTGATTGTTTACAGAGAAAGGCGAGAAGCATGGCTCTCGGTAGTGATTATGATACGGTAAGGCAAAACCCTTAAAAATTGAAATTGGTGATGAGGGGCAAGGCATCCGAAAAATGACATACCAATTTGCATGCTAAGCTTTGGATAGTTAAGGATTTAGCTTACCTTAATATGCAAAGTTCCGGTATACATTGTGATGTTGTCTTGTTTTTGTAAAACAAAAGGGAAATTTGCATAATTAAGGATGGTAATGTTATGGGGGTTTCATTACACGAAACCTTGCTACCCCAACAACAATCACAATTATTACCCCAGGATCTTTCCACCCCTTAATAACTCTGACTAGATAACTCATTACTTAACTCAAATTAGACTGAAAAACTAGAAATAAAACTCACCTTTAATAACTATAAAACTTCTGGTTTATGGCAAAACTGGTAATAGCCGCCCTCTGCTTCCTGCGTTCGCGCCGCCAAATGTTAATCTGGCAATGACAAATTGTTTCATATTTGTTTTGTCGCTCAGCCCTTGAAGAGTGCGCCCGGAAACAACAATTATAATTACTTGCGGATGCAATTTTGCAGAAACTTGCAGCTTCATATGCTTTGCACTTTTAAAGTTTTCTATTTCACGCAATTTGTTTGATTCGTCTGTTTCTCTTGCTTACACAGAATACGAATGCACTAAACAGGGAATTTGTTCACCGTCCTTGCTCGATCGCGCTGTTTGTTTGAATAAATTCAATTGATCGCCACAATATCAAGCATTTTCCTAGCTTGCTTCTACATCACTGACTGTTTCTAATCTCATTGTTAGGAAGTCGAATAATGTCCGTTATGACTGGCTATTCCACACTAGCTACACAAATATTTGTAAGGTTTAGAGGTACTGATTCCTCTATGTCACTAGCGGTTTAATCATAGTGGCATCAAGACAGAATCGGTTGAGATCCACCGGCCTTCAAATTCCCCAAGGTGTTCCTGGCATGGCACATCATTAACCCTGACGAGGAAGTCGTCTGATTACTTGCTAATCATTAACTACTCTGTGTTGTATTGGTGTGTTCTGTGTGTCATTGTGGATGAGACTGTTCACTTACTGTATCGCGACGTCTCAAGTACTGGAAACTTCTTGCAAAAGCAATATTCCATATTCGAGAAGTTCCAGGCCGGAATCGGTTCCGGTCCATTTGTGTGTATGTGGGAATATGTTGCTGAATATGTTGATCGCGTGCTATTATTTCTCGCAAAAAGTAAACAACGCCCTTGCACTTACAGCCGTGCTCTTTATTAGAACAGGGACATAAGGGGGTGGAATTGAAATGCTTTGATCGCTCTCTCTCTCTCTATTTCGCTCTCTCTCTCTCTCGCTCTCTCTCTCTCACACGATTCGAAGTTCATTCTCGTGGTCAGACAGTTATTCTGTAACCAATGAGAAGTACAGAGAATTAAGAGACATTGAAGCATTTTATTATAATTCAACCCTTCTCGCATGTGACATAACAGTTTGTCTTTCTGGAACATTTTGTCATTTTTCACCAAAGCACACATATCTTCTGAACTTTTAACTAACGTACAAAATGTACTGGAAACACTTTTCGAATCAAGTTTCTATCGAATCATTTTACAGGATGTTGAAATAACTGTAATTGTTAACAATGCAGATATTATGTGCATGTCAAAGCCGTGTCTTTTTTTTTCATCCATTCGTTTCTTGTCTATTCCCGTTTTCTGTGCATAATGATTGTGCCCCCAATCATTACTAGTTTTGCTGCCCATTGTAAAAGTTTTATGTGAGCCGGCAGAGAGAATGCCTTTTAGTGTAGAATACGTGTGTGCGTATGTGTGTTATAAATATCCTCCATACTGTCGTGCTCGTTTGTCGATAAATATCATACAACAACACAAACAGTGTACAGTTTGTGCGTGCATGCAACCCCCCCCCCTTTGGCCAAAACAGACATGGCCAGTTGAACAGTGTTCCGTTAACACCGTTATCGCTTATTTACCCGATAAAGTACTCGCGACATTTTGCCTACGGGGAATTCGGTGTTAATTGTTGATGGTGTCGACGGTGTTATGGTGCTTGTTATGCTGTGTTCGCTTCAGTATCGTGTCTCGCGGCGTAGTGTATTGTAGCTGCAATATCCGCGTAAACTGTTTGTGGATGTCGGGCAACGGTTGCAGCCGTGTATGCCTATATTCGGCTGCCATGCAGGAGGTCGATCTATGTCTGGTTGACTGGGTGGTCTGCACACAATTTTCGTTGCATTTCGTTGCATTTTGCAACACTGTAGGGTTGCAGAACATGATGGTGATCTATTTAATACGTATTTCGTTTCAAGAGTTACAGTTTCTTTACATAAACATGACACCCTCCAGAAATGGTACATATAAATTTTAAGGAAGCAACGATATTCGCGGCTACCGTATGCCAACAACTCTTATTATTGTTACAGTAGCTAGAACACTATGTGACACGTGTTTTCTCTTTCTATGAATCTCGTGTAAAAAGATGTTTTAGAATAACAGTAAAAAGGTTTCATACATCAGTCATCGTGGCTAATGTGGCTAATGTTGCTCTCACAGTTATCCATTAGATCAGGCAATGTGCAGCGTCTTTCTAACCGTGATTGTATCACTTTATTATGACGATAATTGTTAATGTTATTGTACTATTGACATAATTGACTCCGTTCTGTACAATGACCCGGCTGTCGGTGTCTTTCTGTATGCATATTTTCGCGACACAATGTCACAAGCTTGTGCTGTATTGTAAACTGTGAAACTTTTGAGGAATACAGCAATGACCAAGCAGCGACAGTCGGGTATTTGTGAAGAACCGTTTAAGATTTGTCAACAATTATTGTTATTGCCGTTTTGTAGTTTGAACTTTATAGTTTGTACGTTGTAATTTTGCTTTAGCTTCTCGATCGCTCGATGGTCAGATAGACGGGAATGGAATTTGATGCTCCCGGCAATGCACCAATCTTCTACTCGTTCCTCGAGCCGACCGCGCCGCAGACGCAGGAGCGAAGCGCACACATCAGTCCGTTTGAGGTAATTAGGGAACTCTCTGCACACCGGAATAAAACAGTCGACATGGTGTAGTGGTAGTGAGCGCCCTGCAGCGTACATGAGACTCGGGTTCGATTCCAACGAAGGAGCTATCTCTCTAGAGTCGACAATGTCATCGGCATGGTGAAAGCAGTAGATATTACGGGGCCTAAAAACCCAAATAAGTGCTGTTGCCATCGCACCTAGGCTAGCAGGCCTTGACCCAGAATAGCTTTTACTTTGCTATAAATTTAAAACAGAGAGCATGTTGAAGTTGTGGTATGTTACTATTTGTATTTATGCAAATAGGAATAAGTGAATAACTCACCTGCAATACACATGCAAACGTCGAGCACAAACAACATTGTTAACAACCTGTAGGGCATTTCTCTGTCCTGGATGTGCAATATGTATTGTACAGTTCATAGGAGTTGGTTGTCACAAAAAAATAACGCTCGATGATCAATTCCTTTTTACGCTTCACTAAGAGAAAATATTCATAAACTACTTCACAACCCTTTGGGAAGAATCATAACAATAAGATTTGAAGACATGTCGACTGATGGATGTTTGTGCAAAGTATCGATTTGCATAACACTGACAATGTCACTGTCATCCATGTGTAAAGGTAGCTAACGTTCTCCCGAACCAAATTGTTAAATACCTCAGAGCCTGTGGGACAGACTCGAGAGCTCAAGACCACCCTTTCGCCAATCAGATTGCGTTTCGTGAAACTGTCACTAGCAATTGCCGACCTCGGTGGATGACGCCATGGTGCAGCCAGAGGCAATTATGTGGCTATCTTGTATCGTGGGAAATTTGAGGATTTCCATAAGGCTAATCATTTCTGGCAACAAAGAGAAATGGAGAATGTGTTCGTCTCAAGTGCATAAAAAAGAGCACAGCAGACAATCACCAGAGGGAAGGCACTTAGTCTTCCGTGGCCTAAGGCCTAAAAAAAAGATGACACACAAGTTCCTTTCGTGAACGCAGTGAGGGAGTAACATCGTAATGTTGATGGTGCTACTGTGTTGTCTTAGACAAAACTGTATAAGTGGCTTGTTGACACAGAATCGGTAGGGCACTGTTTCTGGGCATGCGGCCGCGTCAACCGTGCCGGCTGCCGGCTAGTTAACATTGATCATCAAAATGACAACTGGCAGCCAGATTTGAATACATTAATCATTATTCATGAATCTTACCCTCCTTTAAAACGCCAATAGCGACTTTGCTTCTCCTGTTTTGCACTGAACATCCGCTAGCGATGTTGTAAATTCACACGTCTTCCCAATCAAGGCCGTTAGCTTGAGGGGATGTCCAGGGCTTTGCCTTATTCTTAGCTCTAAAGTAAAAGAGGATCGGTCATGATGATGATGATGCTGTCCGCGCGCGCTTTCACTCTGGCCGCACCTCAGCTGCGCATACACGCGAGAAGCGCCGTTCAACACAAATGCCCGAATAATGTTCGTTTTCGGATACGAATGAGGGGGATCGGGATTGTGACGGATACGTATCCAGTTGCATCGTCGAATGTAGTGTTATAGCTCGTGATGGCCATTTGGAGCATTTCACTGCGTTCTGTACAAGAAAGAGCTTAAATGGGCCTCAAATGCTGAACAAGCAACGAGATGTGGAAAATTTCAAATATCTAAGCAAAATTGTATGATACGGAACATAAGGCAACAACCCTAACAATAAGATTTGACTTTAGAGTGGTAGACACTTGCACTTTCAGGTATTACAATAGCATAGAACAATTCTAGGCATACAAATGGTGTCTAAGTCACTCTAGCTACTACACAGTTACTCAATCACCACTCTAATAACGTCTAACTGCTAAATCACAAAAACCGACTAAATGACTACTAATCTCGACTCAGTCATTCTAAGTCACTGCTTCCAGATCGCGCTATGCATCGTCGTCTCAGCGATGATTCTGTGCACGATGGCTGGCAATGCGATGGTGTGCCTGGCGGTGTTTCTCGTGCGCACCCTCAAGCAACCGCCCAACTACCTACTCGTCTCGCTGGCTGTGGCGGACTTCTTTGTCGGGTGTCTGGGTGAGTGTTTCGGATCACATTACGGGAATACAGAGTAACGGGCGGAATCTTCCCTCATCTTCCCAACGTGCTTTACACTTATTTCACAATTATGAATGTTTACTATGTTCCTCCTTTGGGAACAGTCGCATTCTAGTCTGAAAGGTTTCTGTAATGGCTTGTAACTGCAATTGTTCATCAGTACTGGCAGTTTCGCAGTTCTCATTGGATCTGCATGCTTCTTCATTGTTCACGTCTTGTGTCAGTCATTGCTCTTTGATTTCATGAAACTTAATAGTTTTTGTTACAGTGATGCCGTTGGCACTGGTGTCGATGATATCGATCGACTGGCCGTTGGGTTCGATCGTGTGTCGGTTGTACACGACCGCCGATCTGGTGCTGTGCACCGCCTCCATCATCAATCTCTGCATGATCTCCGTGGACCGGTACGGTAGCAACTTTTTTTTGTTATAAGGTAGGTAGACTAAAAGTAAATTACAACCTTAAATGTAAATTACAACTCATAACAAAGTCGGGACGTATGCATAATTTGACAACTTTGGTGATGTCTACCTTACACTATCTCATCGTCAGAGAAATTCAGCTATCCATGAGATAGTATGGGGGAAAAGTAACCAAAGTTTTCAAAATCTGTTTTTCAAGGTTTTGCTGATTCTTATATGCAACAAAGAGTACTCTTACTGAAACAACCCCTAACGTATACAACGTTTTCTAGTTTCTATTAATGAAAACACTCTAAAACGAATTGTCCAAAAACACAAAGAAATTTGAGACAGCCGTTCACATTTGTAGCATTATCTGATGTGCTTGGGAGAAGAAAAGGCAAAAAATGGTAACCTAGTAATCTAAAATGACGGTCAACAGTTCGTTTCCTGTTAGAGCAAGAACATTCAAGAACACCATCAATGGGGGAGAACCATAGATGAAAAGCATAACTATTAACGTCAGGAGATGTTTTTTGAGTCCGTTTGGTTGAGCGTTTCTCCGATATCGCTGAACAGTATATCATCAAACACTTTCAACGTTTACTGTTTTTGGGCACTCGTTAGTTCTATGGTGCACATAACACTCATTTTCTCAGAAGGATTGAAAAAAGAGTGTTTTAAACACTCCAGCACTATTGAGGCTTAGTTGTCTTCGACAGGTATCTGGCGATCTCACGTGCTCTACGATACGCTGCACAACGGACGACCAAGCGCATGCTGGTGTACATATCAATTGTATGGGTGGTCGCAACTATTGTCTCACTGTCCTCGCTGGTCATCTCCAGTATACTGGAAGAGGACGGTGTCAGCAGCATCGACACCTGTGAGGTAGGCATCACATTTGTGTAACTTGTACTATGTAGCTGTGACTGTAATTGTTTCAATGTATCTGTAACTGTGTATTTTTTGTGTAACTTTTGTCCAAAAGCTTGATTTTTTGTTGGAAGTACGTTAAGCACGGCTCATGCTTCACAATATGGTAAATCGAAATGGAAATAGGCCCATTTCATTGGTCTGCCAAGAGGGGAGAGAGAGAGAGACGAGACCTATGCCCCATTTATTATGGCCATAATTTACGCTAGGAATTAGAAAATCTCCGCCATCAGTCGTCTGAAAGCATTGCTCTTGCTTTACGCTCAAATGAAGCTAAGAATGGAGAAGGGTCCATAACAATGGTTACGATCGAAATATAATATATGAGTTTGTTCTATGCAAGTTTGCTGACACACTGTGAGATATCTAGCCAGTATATTCAAATGCTCAAAGCTTCAGCTACTCGTGGTAGCTTCAGGAATTTTTGAAAATGGATGTCACAATGACAACTGATAACGACATTTCAGTTGTTGTTACCCCCATCACGTTTTCGCAAATACAGACAAAAAATAAACCTCCATAGATTCTGTGCACGATGGCTGGCAATGCGATGGTGTGCCTGTGTGCTTGGAGTATTTGAAACGCGTATTTTCTTCATTGTTAAGCATTTCTCTGTCTTATGTTGAAAACACAGCTGACATGTACAGTCCAGCACTAAAGAGTGTTATAAACGTTCAAAATGCCAGCATAACGTTTCTGGAAATACTTCAGGTGCCGCAACACCTCGGCTATCAAATCTACGCTACAATCATATCATTCTACGGGCCAACACTCATTATGCTTATCGTGTATGCGAAGATTTGGCGAGCTGCGAAGAGGCTGTCACAAGCCGACCCGAACACCCTGGACGGAAAGAGGAGGAAGAGTCAAATGGCCTCCGATAAGGTTTGTAACCGCAACACACTTATTCCGGACAAAGTATGCAGTACATGCTTAGCATTAACGTTTACTTACAATTCACACAATACGTGAAAGAAAAGTTTACATTATTACAATGTTAAATGTCGGGATATGCCATCTTTCCCCGTGGCGCTGGGCCATTCTTATAATGATTTCCACCCTGGGGACTGGTGGAATTTCAGTGTAGTTTACTGAGACCAAAGTGGAAAACAGTGGATCGTGATTTAACATTTAGCTTAGTGAGTAATTTTGAAGCTTAAGGGCCGAATAGAAATGGTGGCTAGCTTCGCAAAAGCAATGTATGAATTTGTATCACATATCTATTAACAGAAATACTGTTCATCCTGTTGTTCGTGCATTGCTGTTGTATAACGAAAGATCTCACCGAATAACATTAACAGCTAACATTAACACTTTAATATGACAACATAATATGTATCAACAAGTAATCCGATCCTTTGTAGTCTCATCATCTTCCATTGCTTCATATTTGCATAGGCGCGCTAAATATTTGTGCAATTACTGCAAATATCCCCGCTCATAAGTGTGCGTTATTTCAATGTGACCTACGCGTGCCACTCGTTTGTGTTTGCATTCCATGAATGGGCATACTTGATGTTTTTGTCAAACAAATGCTAATGTGACATTGTTATTAAAGGGCGACTGTGTAACAAGTACATGTTAGAGTAAAGGTTAAAGTTAAGGTATGATAAATTTTCAAGGTGCTGTAAAGGCAAAACTACAAAAAGCAAGTGCTACTCGATAGTCGAATGTTGGGATCGGTTTCGGTCTCGAAATCCTGACTGGTCCTTCCACAGGAGAAAACCATGATCAGAGGATGATTTTAGCAATGCAACAGTAGAAGAGTTATTGTATTCAAAGTTTTCGTGCAATTCAATTTGTTATGGCCGATTAGTTAGTGCACATTTCACAACACGAACATACGACTATCACAACAAGAAGCAGATAATACGTTGTATTCATGTACAAAGCAAACAATATGGCTTAGCGAAATGGACAGTCGGTAACTTGATATGACTAATAGCTGCAGATAACCGAGCGAATACTGTGCGAAAAGAAGCGGACGAGTGGACTGCACGGCAACGGAGATGTGAGGGAGGAACGACGGTTGCTGCATCGGCCGAGCGCCATATTTCATGCGGTAGGTAACCGAAGATGGAAACAACAGTTGTTCGTTGTATATACAGGCAATCCAAGCGGTAGTATGGTTCTTGGATAGGCAGACCGTCCGAGAGACAAAAAGACGATGGTTATTTTGCACATCATGAAAATGTGGCTAACGAATTCAACTTGATAAGCTCCTTTGCCTGGGTTGGTCTGCTTGATGCATCTTTTGAAGTTGTAGAAAACAGCGCGTAGGCTAGAATTCCATTTGCAACGTCGAATAAGATTATGATGACAGTGATTTCTCCCAATTACAATACAACACAACTTGGGGCTTACCATACAACAAGATAACTTGAAGAGCACGACTATTTTCTCTACCCAACCGTCATGACATAATCTTTACCTTATTGTACTGGAATGTGTTCTTTTGTAGAAACTATTCGTGCAGGGTCTCGCGCAGTTGCATCATCGGTTGCACGAGAAACGCGAGAACAAGGCGCAGAAGACGCTGGGCGTCATGATGGGCATCTACATCTGCTGCTGGCTGCCGTTCTTCATTATCGCGCTGCTGAAACCGTTGCTCGGTGGTGTGCCGGCGTGGCTGGATACGGTAGCACTGTGGCTCGGGTACTCGAACAGGTGTTTGCTTGTTTTTCAGACTTTCAACTACATATCTTTGATGATAGAGATGCGGGATATAACACATATCATGTGCATATATCGTAACATCTTTACTCGATTTCCAAGCATTTGGAAATCTGGAAACTGTTCTTGGGTACAGCGCCGGGGTTTCTTGGCAAACCAGAAATTCCTCTAATTAGGAGCACAACATTACGCTTACTTTCACATCTCGTCTGTAGCTAGAACCTGAATTCTGTCCATGGTTGAGCATACATTGTGATCAATTTGTTTGCAGCATGTTGAATCCGATGATCTACTGCAAGTACAACAAGGAGTTCCGACTGCCGTTCCGCGAGATGCTGTTTTGCCGCTTCAGCACGCTGCAACTGGTCATGCGACAGGAGACCTTTACGTACAAGTTCGGAGAGGTCAAGTAAGTTCTACTTTCAAGTTGTGACCTTGTTGTACTGCAAGTCATTACTTACATGAAAAAATAATTGACTTGCTAAGCTTGTTGCCACACCTGTTGAGTATTATAAGGCAACCATGCTTATAGAAGTTATCTGAAGTCAACAGACCCGATGACTTACCTAGATTATGTTATCAGCACCAGTGTTCAAGCACTCAAGCGCTCACATCACATTTACATAACTATACCAAAATATTTTTTTGCGTGTTGAGCAGATATATTCCTGACCTGTGACTAACGTACAGGATGTTGAAAGTTTTGATCTGGAACCCTCCAGGAGGTCGAAAATGTTAATGAGAACAGTTCACAGGATGTTGCAATAACTGTGATTGTTCACAGTGTGGATAGTATGTGGTGTTGAGTGAAGTGTGTGTGTGGTAGATGGATAGTACATGAGCACGCTTAAATACATATGTAACATTGTAACATAGTTGCGTTCTTGTCTTCCGTAGAATGCACGTTTCCACACAGGGCCCGACCGTCGTCGTCTTCGGCATATGTTACTTCGCCCGCCTGTTCGACCCGAACGCAGAACGGCAGCAACGGCCGATGCAAGGAGGTGGCCGAGATATAAACGAATGTGTGTGTACTACTGTAATATTGCACTCAGTTCTGTACAAAACAGACTCCGTATCATTTCGAAGTTACTAGTGCACTCGATTTCCTTGCTTACAGAGCTTCAGAAGCTTGTGCAAGAGCACAGTCTCCATGTTAACTTGAAGTTACTAGTGTACTCGAGTTTCCCTGCTTACAGTAGCAGCAAAAGCTTATGCAAGAGCATAGACGTTTGGAAAGCGAAAAAGTTTAGAGCCACTTTGTGTAATGAACAAGAATCACGACTATATGCTTTGTATTTGTGCAGAACAGAGACAAGCAATCCAATCAAATTGCTCCTAACGATATCATGTAGCATGTTTGTTGGTATTTAGTAGCACAATAGTTAGCTTCACATTATTCAACACTGCCCATTCAATGCGGTTGTTACTGTTGTAAAGTGGAAGCACGTGATGATACTTCATATCAGCAGCTGTGATACTCCGAACGCATTTAATTGTAGGCTTTCGCAATGAGAAAAGAAAAAAAGCGCATCCTGTACTCAAAAAATTTGCATCTTACAGGCGAGCTCGAGCAGACAGCACCATCCTGGCTAACGGGCACACGGATTCCGTCCTCAGTTACATCTGATCAGCTGGTTGTGATTGCCGATTTTTCCCCGGTGGTTTTGATGATTCCGCGAGCGATGTGAACGTACTCAGAGAAAAATAAGCCCTTAAAACACTCATTTTCTTCGTATTATGCAATTCTATTGAAAAAAATGAGTGTTATCCAGCACTAAGGAGTGTTGAAAACACTTTTAAAAAACTATCTTATTTTTCGAGAGTACAAATGTTATTGAACGTGAACTGGTGTAATTAGCTCTGAGATCAAGATATTGTGTCAATATATCAATTAACTTACCATATACGTACGTACATATTGTACTTCATGACATTACTTTATGACGTTGCATTTCGCCAAAGAAGTTAAATATACAGCGTGACTTCATGTGTGCCAACATATATACGTTTCTTGATTCTTGAATTTGTGTTTGTATTGACACTACGACACTTGAGAACAACACGACGTTCTAGAACTTCCCATTCTGACTTGCCGTGTTCTCAAATGTCGCAGCGCCCTTTTATGCAATAGTGTGTGCTTATGATTATTATTGTTTTCTCCAACACCATTCTGTAAAAAAAATTTCCGACTATATGCGTAGATTTGCTAACGGATTACTGTTTTCGCTCTCCTATGCCGATTCACAAACTTGTGAAGCTGCTCCATGTTCCGAAAAAAATGCAAGTGATAGAAAGTTGAACACGTAGTTAAATATTTATGCAGAACAAAGTCGGGTGTTGCACGTAAGAAAAATTCTCGCTTCATACTGTATGTTAGCTTTTAGTTGAAAAAAAAGTTGTGTTATACCCTTCCAAATAACCCCTTATCATCAAGAATACTGGTTCTACACCCTCCTCTCAATTATGGCTATGGCTGACAGTTCAAACGAGTGCAAGTATTCGAATATTATGGTTATTTGTTCGAATATTGTATATTCAGTTTTGACTACATATTATGATTACTGCATTCTCCCTTCGCAAGTATCATCTCCTCTGTGTAACAGACACCAACTGCTCCTAAAAATTTGATAGTTACAGAAAAAAACAGCTTTCTGTGATGTGTTTGTCGTGTTTTTATTGTTATTCTGCTCTGATAAATTGATATAACTGCTTGGCATGAGATCATTTTTATCACAATTTACAGATTACGTGAAAGTAAGATATAGCTATACATATAACACTGAGAAACGTGCAACACATGCTACCAAGATACAGTGCGAAGCAAGTATATACCATCATACTGGCCCCTTATAAATACAACGCGTGCAAAGGCATTCAGTGATACACACCACGGAGACGAACTGATCGTATACAGGAAAGTACTCCGGATTCACGGCCTTATGGCCTACGGGGCGGTAACCGAAGGATCGCATACAATGATAACCAAACGATGAGATTACGCATAAATATATGATACTCATGCAAGGGCCGGCCAAACCCAAACCAACCCAGAACAACTAAGAAACCTATGCAAATTACAAGCTCCTCTAAGCCGACGTCCGCTTGACCGGAATCTGATTATTCCGTAAAAGATGATCTTCACTGTTGAAGCGTTCGTGTACCCGGTTCCCGTCCGGTATCCGGTTATTCACCGGATGTAACCGGTTTTCTACCGGTTGTATCCGGTTGATTTCGGTCGACTCGTTGCTGTCGTAGTCATCGTAGTCTTCTTCCTCATCCTCATATGATGAGTTTTCGACGAACAACTCATGTTTCCTCCTCTCCAGTTCTTTCTCCATGATTGCCTGAAACATATACTACTGTAAACGGTTCGTGTGGTGGACTCTACTTGTTGTCTCGCTTTTATGCACCTGTGAGAACCAGGGTGGTCTTGGAGCCGGCAACCGAGCAATCCCGGTAACACAACAAACATGAGCAATCATCAATAATCTTCCAATCTTGGGGAGAGTGACCTACCCCCTAATATTGGTTGATGGCATTACATGCACTAGCCTAATGCATCCCATTACACTACCTTTGGAAATCTGATGTAATCCCATTTGCCCTATGCAAGGCCAAGGTTGCGCAAATGCAATACTTCTGGACATGTGCGCTGATGCATAACAATAAGATTTGAATATACATTGAAATTTAGCTGTTTTTTTTCACAGAATAGTACCAAGCATTTTAATGTAAAGTGACCAGGGACGACCACACCAACTGAGAGACTCCATTACAGTCGACGAAAAGAAAAACGCTTCGTTTATATATGTACACGCTCTGCACTTGCCCGATGATGCTTCGCCATGCTATTGTTACAGTAATGACAACGGAGAGTGCAAAATAGAAAGAAATGAGAATAGAAGTGAGAATGAGATTATCTAGTATGACTAGCAGCGCACATTAAGCCTATTGCCTAGCACAACTTCACTCGATTACTTCACTTCGGCAAATATGGGTAATTGGGAAGAAACCTAACAATAAGATACCATTATGAATCGACAGTCGGATATTTGTATGGAACGGAGTCAGGTAAGCCAATAGTAAGCTTCCGATTAGTCTGCATCGCATGATTACTTGTGTTGTGTAATATTTCATTAGTCAACACAAAGAAGCGAACCCGATCGTAGTCCTGCTCAAAGGTGTCGACGATACGATGCTCCTCGACAGGAATTGGCGCAATGTTGTAGAACGGTGACAGTTTCGCTTCCAATTGAACGCAAAATTGTCGGTCGATCGAGGTATAGCACTGTACGCCCGCACAGTCAAACGTATGTGTTCCTGAATTGTGTAACGTGATGATTGTGTGCTTTGTAATCTCATAACAATACTAACATTGCTGAACCGTTGTCAATTGTTTTCTCGTTATACTATTGTTTTGGTCTTTTGGGCTGACGGCTGTCTGCAACTAAGACCGTGGGCTGAATAGCCTTCCTAGTATCTTTTGAAACTGGTAAATGTTAGTTGTTGTTGCAAGATCGTGAAACGTTCAGTGCAAGAATGACTGTGTGTGTTTTTTTCTTCATATTTTGCAGCTTGTCAAGAACACATTCTAAAGAGCAACCAATTTTTTTTGTAATAATCGACTGCAATAGTTGTCGAT
>JACMIJ010000210.1:0-25557 GCA_014805365.1 Koerneria luziae | reverse complement strand
TCCCCATAAAAATCGGAAGTACCGACATTCCAAATTTGACCCTAAAATAGGAAATCGGAAGTACAGACGTGTCACCGTTGGGACTTACAGCTGTTAAGTGGTAGACAACTATTATCTCAACTGATTGTTAGTGTTTTATATAAAACGATTATGTATTGTGCTTGTGTAAGGATTTATTTCTCTTTCTTTCATTTGTAGAATTTTGGTTAGCAAAGTGTGAAAATTGTCTTTAAAAAGTACTTTAAAAAAGTAAAAAAATAAAAGTTAATTAAAAATTTAAAAAATTCATTTGTTTACCTGACAGCCAAAGAATACACGTAAGAATAGCGAATCTCATCTGCAACCATTCCATGCTAGCCAACTGAAACGCTCTGGTCTTTGTCCCAGGTCTTTATTGAGACTGAAACGGAGCTGTGTGCCTCGCATGAAACTACGCGTTATCAGAGCATGAACCGATCTTTCGAACTTGTATTGTGTGGTGCAAGTACTATTGTCATACCCGTATCCGCTCTGTACAAATATCCGACTGTCGTTGAATAATGATATCTTATTGTCATGTTTCTTAGCAAATACACAAATTTCATAAAGTATTCAAAGTTTTCACAATCTTATGCAGTTTTCCAACGTTTGAACCTGCTATGAGCTATATACAATTTGAACAAGCTTACAAAATTGACATATATTGTGACAGTCGGATATATCTACGGAACGGAGTCAAGTATTCCAAATTGTGTTTTGTAAGGCTTATAAGACCGAAAAAACGGGCTGTCATCGCAAAAATAACACATGATTATGCCCTATTGATTCAAGTTTACCTCCAGCCTCGATAAGACTGATGGGCTTACCTGGGAACCCAGTTGAGTCGACTCGGTAACACTGCCGACTGTTTGCGGCTAGCACAATAGAATGGCACAAAGAAAATATCAAAGTCTTTATCGGTCGAATCAGCATGTCGAAATACTGGACAAATATCGACACGTCTGGCTCACAAGGACAAGATCAGTAACGAAATGCTTTTCCTTTCCAAGTATTGTATACCCGTAACCATTGCGATGTTTGATCAACCAACACGTAACCCATATTTGTGTGCAGTTTCATGCAGCCAGCCATATCACGGCTATCAGTGGGGCGATTGTAGACATGATGTCTGAAATATGCAACATTGAAATTTTAAAACTAATAAGCTGTAGTAAATATGAAGGAAAACATCTCTGAATCCGGTCCAATACCAAAAAAAATTATTGTATCAATCCCACATTGTAATTCTAAAATGTTATAGCGCAATATTATAACTCATACTTCACAATCAGATCCTTACACAATCACAATACATAATCGCTTTACATAAAAAACAATCTCCACATGGTCAAACCACTACCACATAACCCGACCCTGGAGGGATGGCGCCCTGGTGAGGTACATATGATAAGCATAATATGATAAGCACCACAACGCATAACAAATGGTGGTGCATTCAGATAAGCTCATTCAAGCACTCTTATTGTTCTTCTTCCTTACACCATTCCCACATTCGCATTACCGGTTCTTCCCGTCTAGCTTAGACAAGCCCTAACCTAGGTACCCAGTGAACCGCCCCTGAACTGACTCGGCTACACTACCGACAGTGTTGCGAAGACACTGGGGAAGATTTCATTCTAACAATAAGTTATGCTATTTCTTTATTAGCCATACCTTACTGTCACGTAATAAGCTTAAATGTTACCTTGTGATTACCTTCTAATTGTAAGCTATACTACTACCATATACAATTACCTAATAAGCTGTACTGTTATTGCGCTACGATTATCTAACATGCTTTACTACTACGACACTGGAGAAGATTGATCAAGTACTCTTATTGTTAGTGACCACAAATTATACTACAACTTTTCGAATGTGTTGTTTTCGAGCCGGTACGGAATTTCCTATGCCACCGTTGTTGTTTCGAATATCTTTTGGCTAAATATTCAACTAGAGCCACTATCAGAGACTATGAGAAGCGGCGAAATGTTATTTCCGTGTTTCACGGCCTAATTGTCGCACTCACCCACGGATGCCTTGCTGGTGGTCGTTGTTGCGACGGAACTCGTTGAAGAATTGGCTAAAGAGCTGGATGTAGTCGCAGTCGACGATGAATCTGCAAAGAACAAACAGTTTTACTCACAAAGCATATCATCACACAAGTTCCGACAGTAGAACCACCAACCATCACAAATGTACATATTCCTATATTACGGAGAACGAAATAAATCTTATTTATCCTATGGTAACGAAGTACTGTAGATCAGTGGAAGATTTGCGCTGTATATGATCATGTTGAATACAAACAAATTTTTACTCACCTGCGGGCTCCACATTCCACGGTGCTGGATGTGCCGGATCTGAAGAAGAAACGTCTTATATCTTATTGTTAGGATATTTCAAGCCTACGTGCTAATCGTGCATCTTCCTCTAACTCTGGTTTGTCCATTGTTTTGTTTACCGGTCTTGAATGTATGTTGAATGGTCAGACAACATGCGTGTTTCTCGCTCCGTTTACATTATTATCTAAAATTGTTCAGCAATTGTTTGCACCTGGCGTTACGATAAGTGGTTGTTTTACATTGTCTTGCGGAACAACGTCCTACTCCACATCGACATCATCCAGCATTGAATTGCCAGTTTCAGAGATCAGGCATAGGAACGAGTTACCACAACGTTTTGAACTACTTATGTTCAAACCGGT
Organism: Koerneria luziae; assembly: GCA_014805365.1. Lineage (NCBI taxonomy): Eukaryota > Metazoa > Nematoda > Chromadorea > Rhabditida > Neodiplogasteridae > Koerneria > Koerneria luziae. The sequence continues at coordinate 22,832 of JACMIJ010000210.1, read as the reverse complement.
CAAAGATGCCAATATATCTTTGTATCTTTGAATGTTCTTTGTCTAAATATGCAAATGAAGTAAATGTATAGTCAGCTGTAATGTATTGAAATTGCAATTATCACCTTCGGTTTCAATTCGTACGATGAATCGTGTCTTCGGGGACGCACAATTCTGACAGACGATCGGAATGCTTCCACCGACACCCGTATATCCATCGAAATATTCGGTGTTGGTGAAACTGAAGATTCCAAAAATTAGTTGAATAATGGATATTGGTGAGCAACTGTTACATATTCTTTATTCATAGTCGAATATGATGAAAATCCCGAGGTACTTATCATATGGGGTTTTCTTAACAACGAGGAGCAAATAGGACTTTGATGAGGATAGTAGAAATTAGGGAAGTTGAATGAGCAATAATAAGGTGGTCAACGCAATTAGCACAATTAGTCAGTTAATTTCGAACAACGATGCAAACCTCTTCTCTCCAACAGTAACGGTATCGCCCTCCGCAACAACTGCTTGTACGGTGTAGTATCCCTTCGTCTGAACAGTTAGAATAATAGGATCAACCGATAACGCTAGCTCAGTGACAACATTATTCATTCACCTCTTAATGCCACGTTAGCTCAACATGCTTCTTATTGTTAGCGCATTGTCTAAAATATTTGTTGCCATTGCCATTGTTGAACACGGTACCTTTGGAAACTCAATTACACTACAAATTACAGATGACAATGGAGCACATTTTGCACAGTTTGCATTGGTCAGCTGCAAGGAAAGCGGGGACTGGCATGCTTAACTCCGTTGTGTTCAAATATCCGACTGTCATTGTATGATCAAATCTTATTGCTAGGTTTCTTTCCAATTACCAAAGTTTGCCGAAGCAATCAAATTCTTCGCAAGTCTATAACTTTCACGAGCCTGTGCTGAACTGTGACAAACTTGAACACGCGTATAAAATTGAATATACAACGCCTTTGCACAGAACGCAGTCAGATAAGCTAATCATAATCCCACAGTGCATTCTCATTAAAGTGCTACTTGTTAGGTTAATGTTGGAGAAGAATAAGTACCTGTGGCAGATTGTTCGACATTGTATAGGACATGCTGTGGCCGACAACCATTGGATACGTCTTTTCCTGACTGTAGCCGATGAGTCCCGGTGAGGAGAAGTACAGCACTGCCGGAACGTGCAGATAATCGGTCGTTTTGGCTGAACGATTAATGGGAGTGATCTATGATCTTTGGTCGGGAGAACACCTAACAAGGAGCTTTGTCGGCAGACATATTCCTGACTGGAGGACCACATTTTGCATTTGCTCCAACCGATCGATTAGCCCGAATTGGGCGTCTACAAGGCTGAAGCCAATTGAGGGATCAGGACAGCATGCGATTGCTGTATATTGATTATTGTTTTTTCCTAAAAACCTGATTCATCCAGCGTCAAGAAGAAGTACGGCTGGAAGGTTTCTGGAACGTTCTGGAAGGTCACGGTTACAATCGGTGAACGAATGCTGACAATCGTGTACTCGGACTGCGTGCCACCTCTGAATGGGTTACATTAACGGAAGAAAAGCTCTGAAGGGTTACGGTAATGGAAAAAAAACAGCTCAGAAGGGTTACGGTAATGGAAAAACAGTTCTGAAGGGTTACGGTAATGGAAAAACAGCTCTGAAGGGTTACAGTAACGGAAAAAATTGGTTAGAATTCGGTTTTTTAGCTGCTTATGTCAAGGTTATAAATAGTACGGTTATAATAGATTTGTGAATATGTATGTATCATAATATGGACAGCAAAATTGTGGTATGAGAATTGCACAAACTAGTAGTTGTTCTGCATCTTTCTCGATCCTCGAAAGAACAAAATGAATGCATACCGTACATCGCAGATCCAGTACTTATCGTATCCATTAACTTCCGTGTAAGGAACTGGGTAGAGATTTGCATACGATTCCTGAACAGGATATACATCTTCTTGTTCTTGTTCTTATTGTCATTCCACAGCTCTCCGAGTCGCACGATATGCGACTTACAATTGGTCCGCATACATGACTATCTTTTACGGCGTTTTTCATGCAATGTCATGCAACGTTCAATGTTGTATTATTATCACATTATTATAGAGCTGAATAGACATTCTCGTGCGTGCGCGGCCGGAGAGCGGCGACATTCTTTGCGCTCTCTCTTGCTCTCCCGGCCATCGTCTTCCACAACACGCCGAGGGTCCTTCCTTCGGCCATCTTCTGGTCAAGGGAGTCTTCATCCTGCCCTCCCTATGCTATGCTTCAACACCACAACCACAAAGGAGAGCCGTGAGTCTTCAAGTGTAGTAAACAAGGATGGGATACTGCCAACTAGATCGGCATCCGATGGTAGAAGCCGGTGGTGTGGCTCCATCGTGTAGCACCGAACAGCGAATGGTCGAGAGGACACTGTATAACCAAGGGAGACCGAGGACACATGTGGATCTTCCACTTCGCCCGCAGCACGTCATTTTCAAGAAGACGTCGATACTACGATGAACTATGAAACTATAAAACTATGAAACTATAGAGCTGAATTGTTTCTGTGTCAAGCTCACGAGCAATTACTGTTGTTAGAAAGTGTGTAGGTTACTTATCGCTTGCACAAAGTGGTGCCTTTTCGTTAAACAATCTGTGTATGCGGCAAAACACACATTTCACCGAAGAACATGAGAATTTGTAAATCTTGTTCTTAGATAGGCGGAATTCTCATTGATCTAGAGTAGAGCTAATGCAAATCCTACCGCTGTCGGTCCAACAAAGAACGGATTGAGCAGCGTGTAGTGATCGCGAGATGGCGACAGGATCATCACCGATACATGATCAGGAGGCGATGAGATCTTCGTTATCGATTGCGCATCGTAGATCGGAATTTGATCATCGATTGATGCTGAGTCATTGTATTATCTTACCTTATATCTTACATCTTATATCACCTTCTATTACATTCTTCTTCTACCAGACATATTGCTGACTTGTGGCACAGGATATCGAAAATTGTGTACTGAAGGCACCCCTTAAAGAAGTAACATAGGCACTTTTTTTCGGTCTCGTTTCGGTCTCATATAGTCTTCACTTTGGTCTGAAACACCCTAGATCCGAGGCCAGTCATGTGTTATTTTTTTCGATTATTGTACCATATTTTGACACTTCTAACCGTCATAAAACACCCAATCGGCATTCAAAACACTAAATAGTCCACAAGAGTTCCACCCACGGTAGGTACAAATCAATAGACTTCAAAAACCTAGGTGTCAAAAAGTGCCTATAACCCTTCTTTAACGGGCAACAACCTGGCCACAAAGGAAGCATTCTTACAATTAGTGCAACAGTGTAAACTAAACTATAAAATTATCGTGCTAAAAGCTAGCAATGTTGCGTTTCTCATAATCTTTATGTACCGACAGCTTGTCATGCGGCTGATGAAGCATCGGGTGTAAATTTTTTTATGAGAGCAACTTGGAATATGCTTTCGGTTATACTTTATGCGAGACCGAGAACCTTAACGACTAATTTTCTCAATAGGATAACGAAACACTTTATACCGAAGAAAATGAGTGCTTTAAATACTCAAGCGCTATTGTGGGTTATTAGAGCCTTGTACCTGATGCAAGGCCGACGACGTAGAACGATTGAGCCGGTGAGTTCGCGGGATTGAGGTCGATGATCGTGGTTGATCCGGCGGGTGCGATCAACGGTGCGAGTCGCGGACTCGTCTGATCATTCATCGTCCGCCATTGCGTGAAACTGAACCGCTGGTTGGTACTGATAGAGCAAATAAAACACTCAAAATAGGACCGATAAAATGAGTGTTTATTATAAGTGTTTTCCTGTAATTTGTCTAATACCGAACTTACAAAATTTGAGTGTTCCTTCTTTTCATTTAGTGAGTGCAGCCAATCAAAGTATTTTTAACATTTTCCAGCTACTGCTGCACAGAAATAGTAATATCAATGCAAAAACGCTTATAATCTTTCACATTTGACAGATATAAGGTCCTTCATAATTATTTATACAAACTTCAACTATTGCATAACCTTTGCTCAACTACAACTAGAACAACAACAGGTTGCAAAGGTCTAGCCATGATCGAAAAGAGTGATTTCCTTTTGTTGATGGGGGCCAGAAACCGTTGTTTTGTGTTAGCAGAACTGTGTGTATAAGCGACCCGCAACTTCTGTGAGGGGGCAACTATATAAGGAAATGGAGCATTCTGCCTCGAAAGATCCACGGTTTCTGGCCCCCTTTAAATGTTCACCTCAATCTTTGAACTTCCGTTTGAACGAAGACATTGTCGGTGTATGCGGTTGGTATAGTCTTGTCAATGGCCAAGTACAACGTGTACTCGACAGCACCCGCCCTGAGAAATTCCTGAAACACAACTGTTACCGGTTCAGATAAGCGTTTTGTCCGTTATCTAGACTGACAAATCTTGCATCGGAAACGATGAGCAAATGGCAATTGTGATCATCGTGGGTTATCTCTGCGCCCATGGCAATACATTCTAGTAATGCTGACAGAGTGTTAGTTTTTTTTAATGCGCTCATATGCTTATTGTTAGCAAAACACCCGCCCTTCTATCATTATTAGTAAGAAAAACACACACACCAGATTATGCTTAATCTTATGCTTAATTCACAATTGCTTTTCACGGTCTCATAATAGCAAGTTCTTTGTCCGATCAAACATTAGACAATCTTTACTGTAAAGGCAAAAAGTTTAAAGGTGAGCAGAAACCGTTGTCTTGTGTTAGCAGAATTGCGTGTATAAGATACCCGCAACTTCTGTGAGGGAGCAACTATATAAGCAAATGATGCGTTTTGCCTCCGAGGATTCACGGTTTCCGGCTTCGTTTAAGTTATTACAAACAAAAGGCAAAAACACTAATCGTGAGTAAACTGATTTAGTTATTTTTACAAGCATAGCATATAAAAATGCATTCTACATTAACAAATCTTGAGTGCATTGAAAGACGCACCCCATTGCTTGGCTTAACATCGTCGAAAGAAACAACGAAGCTGTTAGCGAATTCGACATCCGCTGCTGTAAAAACAAAATAAGCAATTGACATCAATTTTGCTTTTAATTGACCTTTTCGTTACCTTAGCCTTACTTTATGATAACAGTAACTTTACTTTTAATGTTAGGAAAGTATTCAAATAACGCAATCAGAAGACATACATATATATCAAGTCAATTTTCTTGCACCGCTTTTTATGTGTCCTTATCAAAACTGTAGGGCTGTGGAAACAGTTCATAGATAGTGAACAAACCTTTTTTGTTTCCAAAACACAAAGTAATAAAACCTAAAAATTGCCATGAAATAATCCTGAATGGTGTTTGAGTGTATAGAACCCTCAATCCTGTTTGGCTATAAATATATGCTAACAATAAGCAACATCCAGTATTTAAAAAAAATGAGTGTTTGTAACACTGCAGCACAAAGCAGTAAAGAGAACAGTCAAAATTGAGTATTATTTATCCGTGAATGAAGAGTGTCACCCTTACATTTAGACAAATAAGCTTTAAAAGTGTTGAAGTGTTTAAAACACATATTTTCTTCAGTGCTAGCAATAAGAATATTTCCTTTGATAAAATGAGTTTTATAAACACTAAACGCTAATGAGTGTTTAGAAGGCTTAAAATTTGAGGGTTTTCAGGGTAAATACCTGACAGCTGAGCCAGAAGAAGAGATGCTAACACAATTGCAGCCGACATGAAGCAACGAGGAGTGATTGTGTCGGTTTTCCCTTTTTATCAATGATAGTAGGACCATAGTATAGTCTACCAGTGAACAGCATTCAGGCATTCGGAACTCATCGACGCACATTTAGATGTTTATGGTACCGTTCCTACGTAATTACAGCAGACGAACCAGTATGTGACAAACTTGACATCATGGAAACACTGTGTAGCTTCAGCCAGTCTCAGTTTTGCATTATTTATTACTACGGCTAATAAAGCGTTGTACTCTTGCAAAAATGTGGTACTGTAACCGGAAAAAGCAATATCTTGTGAGCCTTGTTCGCATGATGTCAATTTTTGACTAGTTTCACTAGTCAAAACAGTGTTTTTTTTTGTTCTATTGTTTTCCATGTTTTCTAATTAGATGGAATTCTGGCAGCGCCATTTGAGTAGTTATTTCATCTTAGAATTAGTGTCCCTCACAATGTGTATTAACTGACAAGGAGCAGCCATCCCAAGCATAGTACACTAAAAACATTTGTTTCTGTTGTTCTGTTCCAGATTACGGATAACTACCGTTATCTAGCTGCCATGTTTGAGAAGTCAAATATACTTTGAACAATTCGTGCTTGTGACATATACCAGCCGGCTTTACAAACAAGAGTAAATCTGATATTCATTCATTGTTTTCCATGTATAAGCGGTCGTTGCGGGACCGCTAACTTTTGATTTTCGCGCGCTTGTTATATTTCTCCTTCATTCTGCTCCACGGCACACCGGTGTAGTTAAGCGCACAATGTGCCCTGCTCCATTTATGGGGAGGGGGCAGAAACCCTGAATCGTCTTAATGAATTCATGAACCCACTCAGAAGTTTTGGTTCTAACAAAAAACAACGATTTCATAGTTCCTATAAGGGAAAAACAAAATACGAGACATCTACGTTATTGTTTCTTCTTGTGACAACTTTTCGACATGCACGCTACGAATTACTTCTTTCATACTCGCAGAAAATTCCCAGTCACCCCCTCAGGCTTCCCTCACTGTTCACAATCAGCTCATACCTTGAGTAAGCGCACATTGCTCACAGTATTATTATTAGCTCATATGACTCCGTTCTCTACAAATATTCGACTATCGAAATATATTTAATTTTATAAGCGTATTCATGCTTTTCACAATTCAGTGTAGTTTAAAGCTCGTGAAATGGCGTTGGCTTGCAAATAATTTGAATACCTTGAATACCTTTGATGACAATGACTGTCTTGTCGTTGTAGAAAACGGAGCCAAGTATGCCAATAGTACATTGGAGTGTTCTTGGTGAAGCTTGGCTCTGCTCTTCGTGATTTTTTCCGAATTTTAGAATGATGAGATTGTGAAACGAATGAACAACGTGAACATTGATTTTTATACAACAAAGAAAACCAAGACAATGTCGTGATTTTCAATGATCAATTGTGGTTTCAATCCGCACGACGAATCGTGTCTTCGGGGACGCACAGTTCTGACAGACGATCGGAATGCTTCCACCAACACCCGTGTACGAATCAGAGTATTCGGAATTGGCAAAACTGAAAACGGCAATCTTACAATTAGTCAGCCTCGCTCTCACGTGGCCAAAGAGTAAAGATGTGGCATAGGACTCAGGAATTTGTCCGATAAGTTAGCGGGCACAAAATTGCTGTGATTACACAGTTATTCGTTGTTAAACGTAAGTAGTGGTACTCAAATATTCCTGTTAACTATGGCCGAAGACATGTATTTGAATTATAGGAACAGTTTGTTTTGCACTTTCGTGAGCCTAATACTCTTCAGCGTCCACCCCCTACAATTTCAGTGGCAAAATGAGCCTACCTAAAATCTCTTGGCTAGTAGTGGATCTTACGTAAAAGACCCCGAAAATGTTGTAAACCCCCTCATAAAATTTGGGCTGTAGGTATACCCCACATAGTTCTTCTAACGAATCCTAAAAAGACGATGTGACATTACATAATGAAAGGCGTTGTGACAGACAAACCTTCGCTCTCCAACAGTTACCATATCGCCCGCAGCGACGACTGCTTGTACGTTGTAGGATGCCTTTGTCTGAAGAGTGAAATTAACAAGATCAATTGACTACGGCTGCATCATGCTGCATGTATTTTCCACCACTTTGTTTCTAAAAAAAGCGTGTGCAACTCCAGGAGGTCTACATTTCCATCGAAGCGTTTCACAGGACGTTGTAGTAACTGTGATTGGTCACAATGGGAACATTGTATGCCCTTGCTTTTTTGTTTACTAATTGTAAGAATGCATGTAAGTTACAGTACTGCGCAGATGGTACCGTAGACCGTCAGCATGGTGTTTCCGGAATGGCAAAATGTTATTCGGCTCACGAAAATGCAAAATAAACTGTTCCGATAGCAACAACCAAATGCATGTTTTCGCTCACAGTCAACAACATTTTGTGAGTACGTGATTTAAAAGAGACTGGTAACCGTCAGCTTACCGAGGAATTTGCTAATGGATGGTGGGTCCATAAAACATTCTTTGTGAATGAAATGACGGTTTCCGGTCTCCTTTAACTTTTCATTACGAACAGAACTACACGCAGCAATTTGGCATTTCTCACTTATAGGACAATCGAGTGCGTCCTAGATCGTCAGCATCATGTGATACCTGTTGCTTCCGAAATGGCAAAATGTTACCAGTGGCTGATTATTCGTCATTGTATAGGAAATTCCGTGGCCACCCAACAGCGGATACGTATCGTCTTTGCTGTAGGCGATGAGTCCCGGCGAGGTGAAATACATGACAGCCGGAACGGGCAGAGAGGCTGTTGTTTTGGCTGAAATGGCCAATAATTTTCAGTCTAGGCATGACAAAATTGTCTCACAAAACGAAATGTTCTTTGAAGCCGCGATAAACCGCCTTTCCCCACGGTTATCCCACCGTGGAGAATGGTGGGTCACTTTTATAATGACCTCCACTGTTGTGATTGGTGGCAGCTCGGTGGAGTTTGGTTGAATCGCCGAGGAAATTGGTGGATCGCGGTTCCACCGAGCATTTCATTTAGTGAGGAATACCTAACAATAAGATTTTATCCAACAAACCATTGTATCACAATTAATAAACAATTAACCATGTGTCAATCGACTCAAATAGTAGAGCTACTTGTATTAGCGGAACTAATCTTACTTGTCTTGTTCTTCTTTTTCTTTGTTTGTTTGTTACCTTTTTTGATGACTACATTGTGAATTGAGGTAAGTAATTTATAGCAGTGGAAGCAGCATGATTTGCCAAAACGAGGCTAACATGTTTTGCACAAAGTTTCTTTTTTTGTCCAAACCTGATTCCTCCAGTGTCAGGGACAAGTACGGCTGGAAGGTGTCCGGAACGTTCTGGAAGGTGATGGTGATGATCGGTGAGCGAACGCTGACGAACGTATTCGTGGACGGTGAGCCACCTCTGAACAAGGGCTACGATATAACCTGAGTATCATGTGCTGACCACTTGCGCGAGAAAACAGGACATATATGTCCAATTTTTCAGAACAACTATGTCCTGTTTTTGGCCACCGACTTGATGTGATTCCACACGATCCACACGACAATATTGTCCATGGGTAGGAAGTGGATATTTCGAGACATGTCTTTGTGAGGGAAAGAAAAGTTCGGAAGGATTACTGTAACGAAATAGCTCCGTGAAAGAACAAAGCAAATGCGTACCGCACATTGCAAATCCAGTATTGATCGTATCCATTCACTTCCGTGTAGGGAACCGCGTAAAAATTGGCATACGAATCCTAAACGAAATACATTATCTTTTTCCTATTGTTAGTAGTGGTCTTCCAGTGCGCATTGACAGCAACCTTATTGATCAGGTCGAAGTGCCTTGTTTTGGAAAACCTTTACATTGGAAGTACCCCGTTTGTCAGCCTAAATTGTCAATTGGCATCCCGTTTTAGACTTTTTATCGCTGGTCTACAGTAATGCATACGACAACAAAGTTAGCAAAATTATGAAAATTTTTGTCCAGGGGAAGTTTCATTGTTCTAGCATGAAGTGGGTTTTTGATCACGCAGGCACATTTAGGTAGGTATTCATACATTCAGGTATTTTTCAAAAATCCCACGTCGGAACTGTCTCCTTTCTTTGTTACTCCCGTATTACCAGTTACCTTAGCGATAAATATATTATATTTTTAAAAGAGACCGGAAACCGTCATTTCATCTGTTCATAATGAGTGTTTTATTGACCCGCCACTTTTGTGTTCAAGGATACACATAAGCAGATTCCTCGTTAGACTGACGGTTTCCGGTCTCCTTTAAAAAATAAGACCGTACCGCTGTCAGTCCGATGTAGAACGGATTGAAGAGCGTGTAGTGATCGCGAGAAGGCGAGAGGATCATCAGTGATGCGTGATCAGAAGATGATGTGATATTCGTTATCGATTGCGCATTGTAGATCGGAATTTGGTCATCGGTATGTTCTGAATTATTATGAATTGATTAGCTTGGTAACATTAAGAGAACAGAATGGTGTAGTGATAAAAAGCGCCGGGAAAACCACGTTTAGCCGTATTTTCCACTTTCTGCAACACCACGCAATTCCAATTTTTTTTCATTTTAATGTGTTTTTTCTTATTGTTAGCAAAGCAATAAATATCCCAAGCAAACGTTGTAAGTGAACCATTTGTCTACCAGAGGGCATTCAGCCTCTACCGACATGGATATATTGTATGGAATTGTCATACAAAATGGAAATTGCAGGAACTGGTGTTGCGTGGATTGACTATTGCGAGAAATGGTCCGGGACATCATGTATGAGACCCGCTTTGTGAGACCCGATCCCTGGTGATTGCGTTCCTGCTCAACCAAGGCGGCATCGCTTCGGGATCAACAATGGGTGGTACCCATCGCTGTCCAATAAAAAAAAAATGGGCAATGTCCCCTTGGTTTTGTCCCAGTCATACTTGATGTCAGGCCGAGAATGTAGTACGATTGATGGGGTGAGCCAGCGGGATTGACGTCGATGATAAAGGTTGGCCCGGCGGGCGTGGACAGCGGTGCGAGTCGGGGACTCATCTGATCATTCAAGCTCCGCCATTCCGTGAAACTAAACCGATTTGTAATCCTCACAGAGAAAACACTCAAAATCGGGTGGGCCAAAATAAGTGTTTTTTGAGTGTTTGCCAATTCCGCCATGTAATTTTTCGTGAAAACACTTACTATTGGAATATCAGGTTCACAAGCTTGTGACATGACATAGATTTGTCAAAAATTTGAATCCTTTGGCAAATATGGGTGATTGGAAAGAAACCTAACAATAAGATACCATTACAAATCGACAGTCGGATATTTGTATGGAACGGAGTCAGGTAAGCCAACAGTATATCGCTTTTGTGCCATCTTCAAATTCCTCTGTGCTTGTATGCGAATGATATGCATTTCATAGTGAAACGTTATGTGATAACCGTTAGCTTTATATTGTCCGTTGCACAAAGATGAGTTATTTTCTCAAGTCATTGTTAGAGAAAAACAACAAGAAGAAGATGAAAGAAATAGAGAAGAATGAGAGAAGTATGATATAAGCCTGATTATGGGTAGTGTGTTATAAACACTCAAGCACTAAAAAGTGTTTAGACACTCAAGCTATGAAGCTTTTATTGAGCTTAAATCCCACGTCAATGTCTGAGCATCCGTTTGGATGATGACATTGTCGGTGTACGAGGTCGGTACGTCCTTGTCGATCGCCAAATACAACATGTGATCCAAGGAGCTCAGCCTGAGAAATCCCTGAAACAGGAAATGCTACAGCAAAATGTTTCCATTGTCATATCTGCGTCCTTTCTGTACAAAATATATAACACTAACTATCATATGTATTCAATTTTGTAAATTAATTCAGGTCTTTGCACTTCGTTGTAGGCTTACAAGCCTGGGAAAAGGCATAGGGTGGCAAAAAATTTGAATACCTTAGCAAATTTGTGTGATGGGAATAAAACCTAACAATGAGATGTGATTGTACAACGAAAGTCGGATATTTTGTACAGAAATTAACAATTAACGTATAATTAACTTTACAATTTATAACTTATGGTATCATAGGTTTATCTTATAAGTTTCTGTAGCTGGCCACCACATCGTCAAAGGAGACAACGAAGCTGTTGTCGAATTCGACAAACGCCACTGAACAATGAAACCAAGCAGTTGTAAGTTTTGTTGTTTTAAATTTAACATTTAATATTAAAATTCATATACTGAAATGCTGAAATAGCATTTCATTGATTCGAAAGAACCTTACTTTCGCATAGTTTATTTCACTTTACGTTACTTTAGTTTACCTAGTTTTCTGTAGGCAGATTATGTAGTAAGGTAGGGTTCTCCCCAATCGAAACCTACCGATATGAGGCTTTGGGGGCTTTGGGGGGAGTGTCTTACTTTATGTTAATCACATTACATAACTTGCTTTACTACATTAAACTACTTAAGATATTATATCCTACATTACCTGCCAGCTGAGCCAGAAGGGCGGCAAACACGATTACGATCCGCATGGAGAAACGAGTGACGGCGGTGTTTCCCCCTCGGGGTTTATCAAGGCTGGCGGACCAGAGCGTAGTTCCTCGTAAACATCCATCAAGCATTCGGAAAGTTGTCCTGACGCGTGCACCCAGAAATGTATGGTATCATTTTGTACGTGTACAGTATGCATGACCTGGCAAGCGCGGGACGATCTCTACAAATCATAAGCACACAAGACCGTATTTCTATCAGTAATCAAGCAAGTGACGTAGATTTTGGCATTTGGTTCGAAATCAAGCATAACTTGAGCTTGAGACTGAAATAAGGTTACTGTTTGATTGAAGTAACAAGTTATGGTTTCTGCGCTTATGGGATCAACTCACAAGTGTTATATCATGTAGAAACAGTGCAACACCCAGCCGTCTCAAGTTTGCATATTGCATTGTTCTTGCGATAGAAATCTTTTCCTACAGTATCCAAATGAGGTACTGTAGACCGGCGGAAGGAACATATTGTGAGCTTGCAAGCTATGCAAGCAACAGCGTAATTTGTTCTTGCTTGTTTCTCAGTAGTTTCGCATGCTTCCTATAGGAGCCCATTCTGATTTTTTTTGGCATTTTGAAGGGTACTTTTCTAGTACCAGTAGGATTCGCCCTTTCCTTACAATTAGGCTAACTTCAAGACGCATGATTTTGCTTTTCCTTGTCTCTCCAAAAGTGAAATTTTTCGAATAACACGCAAACACCAAATCTCACGAGAAATATGTTCGTCTGTAGCGGCGTTGTAGTAGATTCTTGCGCTTCACCAAGCTTTTCGTAGCGTATACTCATACATGAATGTGTGCAAACCATAGAGATAATGTAATATCGTAAAGGTTAAGCCTGAGTCATCATCAGCCTGAGGAATACTCTGTTCTCTCCATTTTTTTCATTTCCTTTCCATATATGAAATTGTGCGCGGTATTCCGGAGCTCACACCTTGGGTACATGCATATATATATATTGTTATCTGGACTTTGGAGTATTTGTGATGAAGTGTGGTGTTGCTTCAATAGAAATGGCATAATTTTGTGCTTTCAGGGCAATTGTAAGCATGAAATGGTAAAACTACCGAGCAAAATTTGTGTTTACGGAGTTTGCGAGATGTTATCTTATTGTTGGGGAGGAGCATATTGTTAGAGCACGGAAATCGCTTTTTGTAACGAACATTTAACAATAAGATGCACTAGTGTTTTTGTGGTTCAGCAGTTTTTGCTGAGTTTCCAGCTCATATGAAACCCAAATATGCCACGCCCTTTCTTGGCGAGTATGTGTAGCAGCCGATGTTATTGTTAGCTTTAGGCGATTTTCTCATACTTGCAATGAAGAACTTGAAATAATTATCCTTAACAGAAATAATTAAGTTTTGACGAATAAAAAAATCTGTTTTGTCACAGCGTTTTGAATCAATCGTTGCCGCGAAGGTCCGGAAACATTGTCTCTGTTGGGCTATACTTATTTATTTGTAAATGTAAAACATTAATTATTTAATTGTATTTACAGGACTTGCACAATACATGTTTATGATTCCCATAAGTGCCAAGATATGGTTCACGACAATCCTCGCTGTGCTATCCGTTGTGTTCAATGGACTTCTGATGTTTCTCATCCTCAAGGCGCCAAACCAAAATCATATTGGCAAATATCGCATTCTATTGTTTATATTTTCCATTACGGATCTCTCACTGTCTTTTATTCACGCAATACTTGTACCGGTATGTTTGTTTATATTTAAACGTAATAACGTAAATATTAAATATATGACATACATAACCTACTAGTTAAGTAAATACTTATCGTTAGTTAGCAAAGTAGCATCTACAGACTTACAGATTGTTACATGCTTACATGCATATTTACGTACAACAGCTTACTTACACATACACGCTTTGCTTTGCTTTATGCTTTCTACTTGCATCCAGGTCTATGTTGTAAGTTTTGGTGTTACATATAGCTAAAGGGGAATAATACTGAATGTTAGAATCCATAAGTATTATATTTTGGAATAGTGATATTTAATAAGAGTAAGTTCAGTATGTTCAGTAAGTGAGCTACTATTGGCTTACCTGACTCCGTTCTGTACAAATATCCGACTGTTACTGTACGATTACATCTTATTGTTAGGTTTCTTTCAAAAAACACAAATTTGCTAAAATATTCCAATTTTTCACAAACCTATTCAGTTTCACAAGATCATAAATTACATTGAACCGTTAAAAAGTTTGAATACGCTTATAATATTCAATGTATAGTGACAGTCGGATATTTGTACAGAACGGAGTCAGATATGCCAATAATACTTAGTGTTAGTGAAGTGTGATTAGTAGGTTTGCAACACTCTTGATGATGCAGCCCAAGTAACCTACGCATCACAGTTGTCTGTCTGGTCCTTTCAAATAACTCACTTGCCATCATGATCTCTAAGATCCTTTCAATTGCTTTCACTTACTAATGCACTTGCTTAAATGTTTCTAATCACACATCTCCATTGTTAATCGTGAATGTTTCATCAACGGTACAAAGTTTGAACCTGATCTTTTGGAGAACACTCATTAACGCTAACCTTTCAAAGCGTCCCTTAGGTTTTTGAAGGTACATTTGGACCTCGTTAGCAAATCACTGGAGGATCTTAGCATGACTCAAATTGACTCTGCGTAACTTTGACCATTTGGTGCAATTTATTATATTACACTTTAAAAACAAATTATGTGAAGCAAAAGTTCTCTCGTTTTCAAGATGTTTCACTTGCAGGGGCTCCTGAGAGGACCAGGGACTTTGTGTATAAAGATAAATATGTGCTAATTGTTAGTTGCTACAGCGAGCACATGGTGTAGTCGTATGCAAATGAGGTAGTGTAGTAGACTTGCGGAAGAGTAACGTGATGTTCACGTGACAAAAACAGGCATTCACGTGATACGCACGTGACAGCCACACATTCTTCAGGAGGTGCTCATTACCGACAACGCGTTCATATTTTGGGGTGCGAACACGTTGACATGGTCCAAGGAGTGGGCGATCGCCATACTGTTCGTCGAAGTTGTGCTCTTCTATCAACCATTCATCCTGATCGCATATCACTTTGTCTATCGTTACATTGCCTTACAAAAGTAAGTTATCTTTAAAAAAAACAGTGTTGCGATTTGTTGTACTTACTGTGATTGTATAGGAATCCCGTGTGTTCCTACTATCTCTAACAGTAAGCTATTTCCATAGCTTAATAGGTGTAAGTTGCATTTTCACAGCAGCGTTGCTCTTCTACAGTAGCTGATATGCGTACAAGAACAAAATCTTCACCTTCTGAAACAAAGAGAAATGCAAATTTCAGCCCGGCGAAAGCAGTTGATGTGTTTTAGTGTGTGTGGTGTGCCTAAGCAGTGAAATACCTGTCTACGGCTTTCGAATTCATTCTAGCTTCATTGCCTTTCAGCTCTCACAACATTAGACATTTCCAACAAAAGATGCCGAATTAGCGGAATATTTGCTGCCACTTGGAATAGCCATGCGAACTTTCCGTATCCCCCGAATAGCCTAACAATCGGATTGTTTCACATATACAACACGTGTGCTCTTACAATTAGTAAAACATTACTAACATAATTAAGAGTATAATAAAAATGCATACTTAATCAGAGAAAAACAAGCCTCGAATAAAATTGCTAGTTACTTGAGTGTATTCCTACTTATATGCCCTTGTGTCCCCCTCTTCGGGACCCCCCTACCACAAGCGAATAAACCTTGATTCTGAAGAACTTTTAACTTTTGCTCTTTTTAATTGCCCTTGATTCCTCCCCCAATAAGTAAATAAGCTAAATCCAGTTCAAAAAATGAGGGTTTATCTTCTTTAAATATGATTAACAATAAGCGGCGAGCCACAGAAGATATGCACAAGCACATCTTTACAGTTTCAGCGGAACGTACTGGCTACGATTGCTGTCACAGAAGACCTGGATTCTGCTTGGCGTTTTCGTCAATCTCCTCTACACGGCCTGTATGGTCACCGCCTGCTACACGTTTCTGCCCTCGGATACCAGTTACCGTATCTTCGCGCCTCTTCTTCTCGGGACCTACAACATTCAACTGTTGCCCGCCACTGGATACATATCCGTTGTGTATACGGTATCTTCTGATAATAGAGTTAGTGGTATTGCCTGCGTTTTTTGGAGTGTCTTGTCCGTTTCCCAATGTTCAGTATATGTACTTTACTATTGGTTTAGAATACCTGGCCTATACCGTTCGTTTATACTCACAATCAGATTTGTCAACGTATTCCAATTTGCCCTCTGCTAATAACAACAACTTTCGGCAGCTAATATACAACAAGTTCATAGCCTGGTGAAACATCATAGAAATGAAAAACAAATGATGGTTTGCGAATTTTTGCAACAGGGAAGATACATAACAATAAGATTTGACTATGTAGCAGAACAGTCAGATATTTTTGTACAGAACTAAATAATGTTGCGTTCAGTCTACCATTGTACCTGTACTGAACAACTAATAAACAGAATACTGTACTAGGATGAGCATACAGTTCATTCGACAGATCACCGGCAGTTCTAACAATAAGACTATCTTTTCCTCAGTTATGCATGTGTGAGGTCTTTGGCATCTTGCCAAAAGTCTCTTTCAGAATACCTCTACGCTGTTCTTCCTGCTTCCGATGGTGGCGATGATCTCGTGTACGGTCATTGTCATCATCTACTGCGTGGCCAAGATCGTCCCGACTCTACGAGCGGCCAGCTCCCACGACCGGACAAAGTATCAACAGAAACAGCTGTTTCGGGCACTACTAATACAGGTTCGCCAAAAAAGACCTCAATTTTGAGTGTTTTAAAGACTCATTTAGTACTGGAGTGTTTGAAACACTCGTTTTCTCTGCACATTTGCATCAGTGCAATTCATAATCGTGTTTGAACAGTCCAACGCTATTGAGGTTTATTAGAGTATTTTTTCTCTGACTTGGAAATCATAAGGATGAACAACCTTTTACGTATAGGGAAGTATCATTATGCACTTTCATCACTTCCCGTTGGGACAATTGAACTTCCGCTGATCTCAACATTTCATATTTTCATATTTGATTGTTAGGGAGATTGAAGCATTTTTTTAATTGTATACAAATGAGGTACTGTAGATCGGCAAATGCGACATGCATGTTCCCTATGCTAACAATAAGCGAGAAATAGCGTGTTGTTAGCACATATCTTGTTATCCAATGCTATGCGGATGTTGGCTATATCAAGATGCTTTGCCGCAGCATACAGACATGTTTGTGTGGGGTAACATTGTTGAAGCGTGGATAATCCTTCCGGAATACTAGCTAGTTTAGATGTCGTCGTGCTGCCAGACAAGCAATGTGTATAATACCAGTCTTGCCTTATGACGTCAAGCACAATCTAAAGCAATGCTATGTAGATTGAAGGGTTAAAGGGAACCGGAAACCGTTGAGACAAAAGCCAATATTTCCTTATATACTTGCCCCGCTCTCAGAAATTGCGGGCCTGTTATACAGACATTTTGTCGAAGTAACGGTTTCACAGGTCCTTTAAATAAACTAAATAACTTTATATATTCATGAATCATGAAAAGGTAAACTTTTTTGACGTAAACATGAGTAAGCTAGAGATATGTTTATCACCAGATTCATTGTGCCACTTGGCTTGGAACTAACTCAGCTTAACGCATTCATGGAAAGAACTGGACTCGTTTATACTCGGAATTGGAATAGAAGAAATGTTATCTCTGATAACAAAACATAGCGGAAAGTGCTATGTATGTATGTATACATTCACATATGTTTAGCCTAACTTCTTTTTTTGTTAAGCAGAATGCTGATTTGAGCAACACAGGAAACACAAAAAGCTAAGATGTTCTATTTTTGTTTCCATAGTATTTTAAGCAATAATATTAGCTTAATAAGTATTGTTCTCAAGTATGCAATGCTTCTAGCGACTATTCTAGACATGATGCTTAATCACTCAAAGTTCAGACTAATTGTAAGAGCTCAAGAAATAATTGAATCAAGTGCGTGTGTTCTGTTGTTTGATACTAGTGCACACACTTTCTGGGTTTTACTTTCTGGGCCTTGTTAGGATAATTGTAACGGATGTAGCATAAACATTCTCCAATCAAAACTGCACTTAATTGCAAGAAATAACCGAAAATAGAAAAGTGTTCGCTTTCATAGTTTGAGTGCACTTTGCAAGTCAAGTGACGAAAATTAAGAAATGCCTATTCTAAAATTAATGAAGTATGTTACATGTGAGGGAAGATAGGGGTTCAGCCAGAAAGTTATATTGGAAAAAAATATCAGAGTGCGATCACTAACAATAAGACGACCGCATCATGTTGAGAAAGTGAATCATCCGATAACTTCGAATTTCAAATTTGCACATACAGTAACTTATTTTAGTACATGCTAATTAGGTACTGTAGGCAAGGAAAACACTTTTACAAAACCAGTATATGGTGAATAGCCATAGCATTTCGAGGCAGTTTGAACAGTGTTTGATATTAATAACATGCATCTTCGGCCGGCCTACAGTTCCTATTTTGCGTATGGAAACAAAGGTCTTACAAGAAATATGCAAATTACATAGAGACCGGCGGAAGTTACACTATCTTAGCATATTTGTTGTATTATTTATGTACTTGATGTGTTTCAGACACTAATCCCGTGCCTCTTCACCTTCCTGCCGTTCTTCGTCATCGTGCTGGCACCTATCTTCGGCGGGTACGTACCGGCGGAATTCGGCTCGATTCTGGTTCTGGTCACCGGGATTTTCCCGGCCGTCGACCCACTGTTGATCGTTTCGTTTGTTGGCGCCTATCGAAAGTACGCCGTGAAGGGTGTCAAGTTGATATTTTCTTCAAGCGAAAGTCGGTTGCTCGCCCTCCGACAGTACAAGACGAGCAGCCAAACACCGACTTCACAGCCCAGTGCTCAATGATTGCCTTTTGGTTGTTGTTGTTGTTATCAGCATTATCGTGTATTGGCTTATCGGATTCCGTTTTGTACAAATACCCGATTGTCGCTACATATGCAATTTTATAAGCGAATTCAAGTTTTTCACAGTTGAAAAACAATATAGGTTAAACAATAAAAATTTGAATAATTTGGTAGACTTGGATAATTGGAAGAACCCTAACAATAAGATTTGATCATACAGGCAGTCAAAGATTTGTACAGAACGGAGGCAGGTATGCCAATAGTACGTACTCTGAGTGTTTTAGACACACCTTAGTGTCTGATTGTTAGTGTTCATAACACGCATTATCTCAAAGGGATTACAAAATATAATATAAAACAAGTATTTTAAGCACCTAAGCACTATTGAGGGTTTCTTAAGTTTTTTTTCTGACTAGTATTTCTAAGGAAGTCATATAGAAAAATTAAATAAAAACGTTAAATCTTTGATTTGTAATCTGAATGAACTTAAAAATGTATACTTGCCATGAATTGTGCTTTTACGTAAGTTATGCGTACCTTTTTTTGTTTGAAAACTTTCGATGTAAGACCACTATGTACTGCCATTATGTGTGTGTGCTAACAATGAATAAACAGCTCACTGCAAGAGCTAGCGAAGCGAATCTTATTTCAGTACAGCCAACTGTTAGGTTTTCCTTTGAACAGATAAAACCGCTGCTATAAGCTAATTCCATAGCTAATACCAATGTTATGCATGAATTAACCACAACAATATTTAATAGCGTTTCTCTTGGGTGTTACCGTTGCTTTGGAAAAGAACTGCTGGTTGTGCTTTCGGACTTCGCGCCATCTTCCCACACGTGTTCTGGCAACAATGCCCCAGGCTACGAAGAATAGACCCGCTTTCGGTGAATACAGACAGCTAGCATGAGAAAGTCTTTGTGTTTTCGCACTTTTCGACGAAAAAGCCGAGTTATTTTTCAGCTTTAATTTACGTGTACTGTAGGGACGCATGCACTTGGCGAAACAGCTCACACAGCTGACTAACAATAAGATTGTAGAACTTCCCAGGTCTAAACTTTGTACCAGTGCGTTGTACTTATCGTTATTAACGAATTTAACGGGGTTTTTTGTTTAAAAGAGAATTTAACGAAAGTTTTTTTAACAGCGACGAAGCACACGGTTTCACAGTTCATTCGCTTTCGATACTTGGGAGACGGCACAGTATTGCGAAAAATTCAATACTTTCGCAAATTTGTGTAATTGGAAGAAACCTAACAATAAGATTGGATTACACAGTGACAGTCGAATATTTGTACAGAACGGAGCCAGGGAAGCCAATAGTGGTGATATTTCCATCGCGGACCAAGTAAAACGAGCACTGTAGTCGTATTTCAGGGGTTGTCATATGCAAATTAAGTACTGTAGATCAGTGGAAGGAATATACTGTAATCAGTTTGTATATTGTAATGATGCAAACACAATCGTGGTCTTAGAAGACTAAGCAATTGCAAATAAACGTTTATTCCATAGCATGATTATAAAACAAACAATAAACAGTATCCGTATTCGAATTATCACCAGTACATGGAAGAATCCGACAATGGCCTCCCGCATTTACCGTAGAAGAACCGTTGCAACAGAAACCAATAACGCAAGCGCAATTGGGGAATCTGAAAGTATCTCTAGTACTAAGAGAAGAAAGCCTCGAATAACACTCAATAGTGCTTGAGTGTTTAGAACGCTCATCTTTCAGTGTTAAGTGGTTCATAAGCATATTCCGAAAATGAGTGTTATAAACACTCAAGCACAAAGGAATCTTAAAACGCTCAACATTTGAGCTCTGTTTTTCTATGGGTATATTCGCAATACTGTAGTTGGGTCAATGACTGTTTGTGAATGGTAACGTGTCACCCGTGCGTTCACCCGCACCATACAGATATAAATAGTCCGAAGGCAGAACACCCGTCACGGGGTAATTATAGTGCGTCCAAGGCTTATCATTTTGTGACCGGTCGAAAAGGGAACAAACCGTGCGAGGAAGTGCTCGTTGTTGTTGACAACACTGATGTAGTTGCAGTTGAGTCTGTAAAGAGGCTGTGGTTGGATATGGTTCAACAAGCACAGTGTTTAACAACAACTTCTTTCGTATATTTGCAATTAGACATGGAGATGAAATTGAAACACGAACTCATCCACATAGTGAAGTTAGGTACTGTGCACAGTCAGGTCACCAGAACAAACATATAACAAAGGTTCGCATTCTAACCGCTTAGACAGTTCTGACATGCGATTGGACTAGACTATCCTATTGTTAGACAAGCTTGTTAGCAATAACGTTCCGCGAACCTGTAGGTGACGTAGAATTTGGATTTGCTAGACCTGCCGGAGATGTTGTAGAGGATGGATCTCCTGTGGGTGCCGTATGCACCTTACCGTCAACTCCTTAAAGATTTTGGTTAGTAAGCTCCGCATAGCAAACATGAATATTATTGTTAAAGTAATGAAAAGTAATAATCAGTTTAAAATTCATTAATATTATATAATATATCCAGTTTCGTTATGGTTCAACAAGCACAGCGTTTTACTGTGAATCAAGAACACGAACCCATCGCGGTCAGCTTGACCGTGAAGTGCGTTTTGACGCTTTGACAAATCTTGCAGTTAATCGAGAATTCGGTAGTGGTATAGTGCAACGAATCGGTTGATGTGAGTACGGCGCCCGGAATGTTGTTACCGTATCTGAACAGACGATAACCATTTCCCGCAATTCTCACAATATATAAATTGCGGGAAGTGATGTTGCGGGAAGTGGGGATTGCGGGAAACGTGGTTTCCCCTATCTGAACACGGTATGTTGCTTTTGTTGGTCTACAGTATCTTCTTTTTTGCATACGATAACAAAGTTATCAACCTATTATTAGAATATCTGACTCCGTTCTGTGCAAATGTCCGACTGTCGTTATATATTCAACTTTGTAAGTGTATTCATGTTTTCACTATTCAATACAGGTTCACAAGTTTGTGAAATGACATAGTTTAGTGAAAAATTTGAATACATTGGCAAATATGGATAAATGGAAAGAAACCTAACAATTAGATACCATTACAAACCGACAGTCGGATATTTGTACAGAACGGAGTCAGGTAAGCCAATAGTATGTAACACGTTAATAAGCATACGTACTATTGGCATACCTGACTCCGTTCTGTAAAAATAGCCGACCGTCGTTTAGCAATGACATCTTATTGTTATACTACTCAGCTTACATTACAAAAAAATAGCTCATGCATTCAAATTTCTCAATGCTGTTTCGCCTGCTGATGAAGGTACAATGAGCTGCGGAAAATATTAAAAGTTTTAAACCTTGAATTTATAGTGACAGTCGGATATTTATAGCGAACAGAGTTTGCTAATCCAATAGTATTTAATCCGACAACATCTGTCACCTGGCTGTGCCGATCTGGATCGAATCTCCCGTTCCTATTGTTAGCAAAATCTGGACATCGAGGTTTGCCTGAACATCTTACGTTTCAGTGTGTTAAACCAGTGAGGAAATGAGTGTTTTTAACACTCAAAAACAGTTCCAGCCTATTTCAGGAGTAAATATGAGTACCGAGTCTCCGTTTTCCAGCGAATACTGGAAGATCTGGCCTCGCACGGTTTGGTA
>JACMIJ010000209.1:0-25568 GCA_014805365.1 Koerneria luziae | reverse complement strand
CATTCATATATTTTCGGAGTATATTCGTAACACTGAAATATTTTTCCCAGGACCAGAGAATTTACGCTTTCTGCGTATGACCACTCCGTCTGTTCAGAAAATTGAAAGGAGGACGGAAATTAATCAGAACAAAGAGCACTGTTTTCTTATGCACATACTTACTCTGTTTTCTTAAATATACATATTTCTACCATAACGAAATTACTGTTTTCCTCTGGAAAAAAAACCCCTGAAAGATGCTTGAGCGTTTTAAACCCTCATATCCCATGTTGAATATGCTGAATATATATTGCGTACATTTAAAAATGATGGTCTATAACAGTGCGGTGAGCATAATTCTCAAAATTGAAGCTTATTTTGTCTGTGAGCTCGAGCACGGATATATTCGTTCCCTTTTTCTGTATGTTCCACGCCGAAACGCTCATGTTGCGAGCTTAGCCCGACATAGTCTCCGGCATTAATTGAAATGTGGATTCTGGC
Source organism: Koerneria luziae (assembly GCA_014805365.1). Classification (NCBI taxonomy): domain Eukaryota; kingdom Metazoa; phylum Nematoda; class Chromadorea; order Rhabditida; family Neodiplogasteridae; genus Koerneria; species Koerneria luziae. The sequence goes on along the minus strand of JACMIJ010000209.1, from coordinate 25,088 downwards.
TCCTAAGAGGTGCACAGATTTAGCTGAGAATGGCTTATTAGCGTGTCGTGTGGTGCGTAATCCGCACCACTGCACGATACAATTTATGGTGAAGGCAGGCGAAGTACTAATGAATGTTATTATCATCAATGCACAGCTACTTTACTTTTACTTCCCAGCATTCGTGCTTTCGCTTTTGTGGACATCACTCAACGTGAGAGTTGGCCTTGCTATTTTGTGCATTGCCATGGATGCCGTGCTCATTTATATATATCTCGTCTGTTTTCTTGCTTCAAGTAAGACTCGCCCCTGTGTTTTGTAAGGCTGTTGTAAAATTGTAAGTGTATTGATTGCAGTATTGTATGAGGACAATGTAAGACGTACTGTAGTGAGGGAAAAATATGCTTCTTAGTTTTATGAGAAGACATAATTCTCTGTTGAATTATTCCACATGAGTCCGTCTTTGGACTGTCTTAAGTGCTGCTCTTCACACCGTAACACGATCTCCCGGGTGGCATTCCGCAACACTAATTGCCAGTTGTCCGATGGGTGGGCGAGGCCTGTCAGTGGTGACTGTGCATTATCCGCATCCATCCAACGACACTCATAAGACAACTAATCCGCAAAATGTTCCACAGTCAGTGAACAATAATTGGTCAGAGTGACACGCGTATCAGGTGCTGCACACACTTCCGGACCACCAACCGCGGGCCCTCCTGTCTTGGCTGATTTTGGTAATTCGTAACCTTTTTCTACAAATAAATGGAAAAATCTCGCAACACAATACGCGCACTTATACATGCATTGAAGCATGTAACTGTGGTCAGACAAGTTTTCGATTTCTCCAGGAAAAAGATTTTGCTCTCCTTTACGTCTACCTATACAGCAGTTCTGTTTTCCTACACGTTGGCTGAAAATGCTCTTTTCCTTACCGTCTGTGTCTTCGTAATCTACAATAGCTGTCACGGCCACTACCGTATCGGTTGGTCGCTGAATATCAGTAATCAAAAATCTATATATGCATTTATTGCCAGCCGAATTGGCAGTACTCCTCATTCACTATTTTTGACTTTCCGCATGGGTTAAGCTGCTTCGTAAGGAATGGTTCACACGACAATGTTATTGCTAACTCAGCGATGCTTGATTGGTTGCGCACAATAACGGACCACTCCGCTTGCACCTTTCTCGGTCCACACGCATCTATGGTCATGATACCGTGCACAAAAGCCTTGCGCCGTCTATTCGAGCCAAATCCAACCTATTCTGTAAAAAAAGCATGCTACTATAAAGATTTGACGGATCAGCTGTCGCTACACGTGACCCTTTCCTGGCAGATTAGCGGGACGTCTCGATTTTCACGCACTTGAACTGCTCGATGGATGCGGATACCATTCAGTTAAAAGGCATTTCGACCTTTCAATGCATGCGAGTTCTTCGTGTGCGTTCTTTGTTGCCCAACAGAAGTGCAATATCTCAACATGAGAGAAGGGCGGCGAAGCTTAACTTTTTCTACAACTCATTCTTCTTCAGCGTTCCGTAAATAACAACTAGACCATTCTTCGCTTTCTTTTTTTCTTACTGTATCTCTGGAACGAGCGTGCTTATTGTTGGAACAAAGCGCATGTGACGCTCCCCGTCTATCGCTTATTTTTATCGGAATTGAGACGTAACAAAGTCCAGAACTTGTTACTAACGGAGGAGAGTGTACGAGACAATGTGAATGAGAGCAGAGAGCGTTAAGCGTATAGAAAAATGAAGGAGACATAAATAAGTATTTTGTTTAGTGTGAAAATATTATGAATGACAGCAATGCCAATGAATCCAAGAAGATTCTAGCGGGGCATTTCCCTATACGTACACAACAGCTCAGCGAAACAACCAGGAACTAAAGTACGAAGTTTCGTCCCGAAGGCTATTGTCACTGATATGCTCACTATTGTTTGCTCTTTTAGTATGAAATCGAAGATGTGACAGCATGGATGTTTATCCGGCAGAGCACTTTTATAGATTTTGTCCTGTGATGCAGCTTTTGTAAATGATAGATAACAAATTTATACTCCAGTAACGCTACAAATAATCTGATTTTTACATACAGCTGGTGCTCACATTGAACTTTTTGGCCGAGATGATAAGTAACGTAAAAATGGCTTAATGCAGCAAGCATATTCATGCTCACTAAAAAAAGTTGTTCGGAATTCATGCTATGCTAGTCTTGATCATTTTGGAAGCTCCTACTTGGTTTATCTCCTCCAGCTACTTTCTAGAAATGGTCTTCCGTAGTACACTATCGTGAACTTTGACAACAAAGCGCCTTGCTGACACATACACAGAAGGAAGCTGTTGGAAGAATTCTACCGTTCGTATTTCCCCGTTGCGGAACTCCTTTGAAGAAGAAGAAAAGCTACGATGATCTACGAATGTGTGCGCATACGGTGCATTGTGTTGGTGACTCGTAACGGGGAAGTCTTGGTGGAGTTGAACTTCCTTGGAAACTTCAACATAAGTTCCTGACAACCTCCATTCACTTCGGTTACAAAAGGCGCTCTCCCTTTCTCGTTCACTGACTTTAGCATGCTCACTGTCACTACGTCTTGCAAGTGCATACATGTCTGCGCCGCGTTGTTGAAACGTTACAACTGCCAGACGCGTTCTGTTATATTGATTTGTAGAACGTTCCAGTTTCCTAATATGCCAGCGTCCTATCAGAAAAACAGTGACGACGGAAAAGAATGGATAAGAATGGCTTCCCCCGCATTTTGAGTATGAACAAAGATAGAACTCATCTGGAAATCCCATAAGCCTGTGGATGATTCCTCTGTCCGTTATTGTTAGTTGTTGGTGGCAACTGGCCATCTCCACCTCATCATGTCACAATTCTCGTGTTCATTCGCCCTCTTTGCCTTCGGATAATTACTAATCCGAAATGAACAGCTCCTCGTCGTCGTCGTTCCATTGTTCGCCGTGTGATGAGGCTGAAAATATTTTCGCCTGTCGTCTATTGAGAGACCATATGAGGATGATTGGAGGCAGTGTGCGCAGTCCTCAGAAGAAGTCGCCGAAATACGGTCGGCAGACCGGTCTGGGGCCGGCGGCCATCATGAGATGCCGTGCAGTATTCATTACGTAACTTGGCTAGCTGTCCTATAAACAAATGCAGTGCAAATATGACTGCATTCTTATGGTTTTGTACTTTTTGAGACACTGCAATGACACCGCTCAGAAATGATACAGTACTTGCTTTATGTGATAACAAGGAATAGTTGTCACCACTCCCTCTCCCTCTCTCTCTCTCTTTCCATCATACACCGGCTAATTCCACAATTCCATTCTAGCTGGGATATGTGGTTGGAGTAGGCGGAGCTAGTGCGGACTGGGCGAGATCTGCTTGTGCCTTTCGCTGTCTTCCATCATACGGTAGCCTCCCCGATACGCATTGATGTTCATTCAGTTTCCGACTGCTTTTTCTGTGATAGTGATGCTGTTGATAAGTGCTCTGCTCATACTCGTACTGATAGAACTTTTGTTGGCCGACTGCCTCCTCATCGTCATTAATTTGTGAGTGATAAGGAGTGGTCGGAAGCACTTCTGCCCGATCCCACTTTTATCCTCATTTCGTCTCCTCATTAGTGCAGTCGGCTGCACGTTTGCGAAGGTTAGCAGCCTGTCTACATCTACACTTTTTTTGACTCCAGCGTTGTGAAGAGATTGTTTCTTCTCTTTGTAAAGAAATTCTAAAATATGTCCATAGATTGTTTATTGTTCTTGAACGTGCAACTCGTTACCGTTTCCAGATGGCGACCGCAAGAATCTTCCTTATTTACTTAACTGCTTCTGTTCCAGAATGTCTAGGGACCCTTCGGAAATGGACGAGAAGGAAGTGCTCAACTTGGCGAAAGAACCCGATTCGGAGCCAGAGAAACCGAATAAGCACCGCTTCTCAATTGACGTCCTTGTCAGCCGACCGAAGTAGGCCACACACAACAAAAAACACAATTGAACGGCACTTGTACCATTTAATTTATCCTCTTACAAGCCTCTCCAATAGCGCCCACTTGATTAATGATATGGGAATTAATTGTTGTTGGCCAACTGAACGAACGAACGAATTTGTCACTTTAAGCGCTGCCAATTTTCTAGCTGAAGAGTAATGATACCGTGCACTTTCAGATCGGACAGTTCCGCATCCTCGGCGAGCCCCGACGGTAGTGAGAATTCCGGTCCGATTCCCTCCGTCCCTCTGCTTCCCCAGTTCACGAACATTGCCGCTTTTCTCCAGAATGGTATGTTAGGCTCAATTTGTGGGGCATATTGGCATCCGGCAACTTCAGGTCACTTCCCACAATTACCGATCGAGCAACTTGCCACCTTTTATCCGCTTCTCTTCCAACAGCAAATGAACAACATTGCCAGGCTAGCAGCAAATGGTGAGTTTCGAGTAAATTACGCAAACTACATTGTTATGGTAAAACATTGCCATCTTTGGAAATACTGGCCGAGTAGCACTCTTTGCTTTTGATGTGAAATAGCGTAGTGTACCATTTAGTTGTACAAGAATAGGTAAGTATTGTTGTTCTTCAGTATTTTCATCAGGTCAGATTGTTATCCCATAAGCATCTTCCACAGTAATTCCACTTCTACCATAATTGCATCTCCTCGTTCCATGACTACAGTATCCTACACTAATAGGCGCTCTATTTGTCTCAAGTGGTAGCGATAGTTTGTTGTGAGCGTTCTCACAACATGCGCACGATATGATCCATGTTTGCTTTCCCTTCTTTTCTGTCCATCCGGCATATTGTGCCTTCTTCTGGTGCTAATTATCCGTGTCCATACACACTGTCTTCCGGTGATTCCCTTCCGTAATCGCAACCTCTGCTAATCACAGAGCATCACAACTTTGCACGCTTTGACCTTCTCGTGATTCTCAAGACCTCAAATGACACCTCGAGAGAATGGTATCAAGTTCGGTATATTGTTAGGCGGATAATGAGATCAAGGGGCAAAAGGCTGGATGGAATAATCTTACCCCATCACCATAATAAGGACGATACGTTTTTTGTCTTTGCTCGGCTATTAGGAGGAAGACGGTGAAAGGTGTGCGGCTCCCATCAAAGGCTGATCGAGATTCGCATACCAACACACACAGATAATTAGCCATTGTTCGCGTCAGATGGCCAGAAAGTATGTTGTGGACGAGATAAGCAGAGTAGGGAAAAGAACAAGAGGAGAGCCGGCGATCGGCAGCCGCAACTACCCGGAAAAGCACTGCTTAATTGCCTTTCAATTAGCATACGCACGGTTGACTGTACCGGCTAAAGCTGAACACTTCTGTTCAAAACTGAATTACTCATAAACACAGCCCAGATATCAACAGATGGCTGAGGTATATTACCAGTTACTTTGTTGATGTTGGTGAAGAAAGATCGGCAACACTTGTTTCAGCAGGGAATGATCGACATAAGAATAATGTCTAACAGCTACAGTAATCTTTCGAACTTGCATTATAAAGCTTTTGAATAGCTTAGGAACATTCAGCGAGTTTTACTATTGCTTGCTTATGCGCGAATATAATGCGCAAGACCGTTAGGCAACTATTTCTGGCTAATTCCGTAAGCACAACATACTACCGTACAGAAGCGATCTGTGTTGCCTCAAAATTATGACAGCACAATGCGCGTAAGCCCAGGTCTGTCCGCCTAACAATACGCTGTTCCAGTTACACGAACAGTTAGGCATGCTCGAAGAGTTTTGACCTTATCCGAGGCTAAGATTATCCGGGGGCTCGTGCTAACCCCACTCCATTGTTCGATCCCATCGAAGAGCTTGTTCCTCATTTCTCGCCTCCTCTCACTTTCCTCGTCCAATAAGGAGAATTGGCGAGTTAAACGAGCGAATGAGCAAACGAATGATGATGGCCGAAGAAGAACACAAATGCATTTGACATCTTCCTCTTCTTCTTCTTCTTCTACTAAGTGCCCATCGGTCCGGAGAGCAGCATTGACGATGATGAAAACCACTATATATCAGCCTATATCGCCGACCCATTTGTACCACTCACTGGACGCGCAGCGAATTAACTCCGACCACTTTCTCACTATTATCACCACTGATTGCACTTACATTAGCACGCAAAAATGATTGGACAAGCTGCAAGCAAGATGAACGGGAAGATACAATTTCACGTAGTCACTGACTTTTGTGAAATATTTCTGGACTGGTTGTTTCATTCTTGTATTACTTCTGGTATTGCTGAAACTTCGGCATCTTCAGAGTGTGAGCAGAATTCTGAGCAGAAGTGCCTCGTGTGTAACATTTCTTCCAGTTTAGCGGTAGCATTAATTCGGGAAATATCTACGATGATTCGTTGAGGAAACACTTCCAAATTGAATCACTTAAGATGTCAAATCACCTCCTCTCACGGCCCAATTTGTTGTGTTAGGGAAGTGTTGTATCACGCTGAGCAGAAATAAACCAACGACGTATTACACTTGTCTTTAATGAGTAAGCACAAAAGCTATTAATTGCTTTTCCTTCTTATCGAATGTTCGGTCAAAAAGCTTTTCACCCGCAATTAGTGATTTTTGAATAGAGAAAATTGCCACTCTTGAGCAGCCACAGGACATTTTCAACTTGATCTCTTGGGCAGAGTGTATGGGGGCATACTGTATTCTTTCGTTGCAGGACACCCTCATATCGCCGCCCTCCCCTCTTCGCAACAACATCACATCGACGTGCCAGATGACGTAAGCATCATATTACTGTTTCTTTTGCCAGCACACACAACAAGAAGAAGTGATACCGAGTATATTCGAGTTATCTCGCTCTCCATGCACAAGTAGATTCTAACAACGATCGCTGCGTATGTAAGTGTGAAATGAAGTGAAAACTCGGGGCGAATTTTCCAATGGAACGCACTCAGCGTGCCGTTATTACGCTCATATAATAGTTCCCAACAATAACCGACGAATAGTACAGAAGATGTGTGTAACTCTTTGCGTTTTTCCAGAAAAACGCTCCGCTTGCTGAGTCGCCGGTGAATATGGAATCGGATGCTGACGAAGACAGTGGTTCGTGTCTGTGAATGGGGCCACATAGAGACCATTCCTCCCCTTCCCAGGAACACTTTCAAGATAACAAAACGCCCAACTTGCTCATAACAAGTCGATTTTTAACAGAGGGAGGAGGCAAATTACCTTCATAGGGGATTTCTATTTGTAAACAGTACTATTGGGTTCTCTATTTATGATCTTCCAAGCCAGAAATTCCATAGTAAGTGGGATAGGTTTCAACGAAAGAGAGTTGGCTGATCTCTCTTTGGCATAAACAGTTCCTTGTTTAGGAGATCAGCGAAGTGAGAATGACGGTGGCGGAAATGATGGCCACGGAGAGAACAAGAGGAAGAAGACGAGGACCGTTTTCTCCAGACATCAGGTAATATATATGATTGCTGATGCCGACACAACAACATGGATAGCAAAAAAAAGTTTTGGTTAATCTATGCCATATTCTAAGTCAACAGAGTTTTATACAGGTTTCGCATCTGGAGATGATGTTTGAAAACAAACGGTATCTGTCCAGCCAAGAACGATCAACACTCGCCAAAAACTTGCAACTGACGGAAACGCAGGTTGGTCTTGTATTCAATGTTTCTCACACAAGATGACTTGATTTTTGACAAGTTTTGCAGGAACATGTCAAACAAACACTTCATTAAAGTAGTCTCAACAGATATATAATGACATTTGTTTCAGGTCAAAATCTGGTTCCAGAACAGGCGAAACAAATTCAAACGCCAAGCGAACGTTGACGAGCCGGGTGCATTGTTTCGAGGCAACCTGATGGAACGTCATCAGCATCCTCTGTATGTAATGGGGCTGGACCACATGTATGTTTAGTATTAAGCGGTGAATGGGAACGTACCACTGATAGTTAGCAAGTGAGGTAATTCAAGTTATGTCTTTCAGATCACCTGTTCGGCCGTTTGTGATGCCCTCCATGGACGTGAATTCGGCCCGATTCCTCCCCTTGTTCACACTGAATTCACTGGCTGCCCAGCATCTCCTGTAGGGACTTCACAATTCAAAGGCCGCCGTTCTTTGTGCAATTAACGTTTGCCATCAAATTTACATGTCTTCATATTACAATTGATGTTACTATTGTCGTTCCTCCGCGTTTGATATTTGTCATATACCGTGAGTAACATTTGCAGTGCAACTTACACGATGCACAAGCTCATGCTTAATGATGACACAATCTATAAGGCCACAAGCCAAACTCGCATATAACAAATCTCAGACACCAGCAGTCACATTGCTGTTGGTGTTCGTCTTACCGCAGGATCTCAACCTTTGCGAGCTGTCCATCGTTTCCCGGTTTTCTTCTTGTCCCTTCAATGTGTTCACTACCTCTTCTCGAATTCGTCGAGATATTCTTTGTCTTGGAACCTTCAGCCCATCTAATACGTACATTCCATTCATTAGTCCTTTCATTCTTGCCCGATATTCGGCAATTGCTTTCCAAACTATGTACTCAGTTGTCATTTCAAAGTATTTCTGTTAGTCACTTTTGGCTTTACATACTATTGCAGTGTATTAGCAATTTGAAATACTTCGCCATGCATATATAGCGGATAAACTTTTTTCGGTTATGCACGTATGTAGTTCTTGAACTGATAAGCCGATGAGGTAATCAAATGAGACAAAAAAAATTGTTCAAGTGAAGTCCTACTTTACATGAGCTGCAGATCGAATGGTTTTCAACTATGTTGCTATGCATAGGCGTTTCCGAGATGCACTGCAATCATACAGACTGGGTCTGGTGTTCATCTCCAGAATTACATGACGAGCATTTATTAATTCATTACTTTTTCTTCGTGAAATAATAATTGGTAATTTCACAATGACGAGAAAATATGCGTGGGAGCATTTCAGTGAAAACAATATTCTGTAGGCAAAGGAAGAACAGAAATGGTCACAGACGATGCGTGCAAGAATAGTATAGGGCAAATACAATTAATGAATATCACTAGGCCAAGATGGGAAGCAAAATGCCAGGTATGCGGACGTCGCCATTCAAAACACTTTTCTAATTATTCGTTCACATGTGATCAAAAAGAATTCTTGAAATATCATGCGACTGAAAACCATAGGAACCGTTCCAAATTCAAGTTCCCTTGAGTATTTCTAGTATATTCCTGTAATGCCTACTGTAAGACTAATGACTTTGTCTACTGGCTTGCTTGTTTTAACCACTATACTACTAAAATGGTTCGATTCCCGGCACGTCCCAACCCAACGAAGGTGTTAGCCCTTAGGGGAAGGCAATTGGTAGTGATAATATCACGAAGAGTAATCGGTCCGTGTGAATGACTGGGCACATTCGGACTTAAATTGCCCCACAACGTCCTGGCCTTCTTAGGATTACCCGCAAGGCGAAATGCCTTGAAAACGGGAGACTCTGCCTTTTTGCTTGTTTTATGAATTCGACATAGTTTTCCTCCGCAGGTAAATCGACCGAGAAACACATTACAAATGTTATTGTGTAATCTCACAAGAAAAGCACGCATATTTCACTGAATGTTGTGTGTTTCTGGCTGCCACGTAATCACCTCCAACCTGTGTCGTCCCCTTCGAAAAGAGACAACAGGAGGGGACACAGTCATCCGCCGGTGGGGGCATTCGCACCCCGGGAACACTCGACGAGCGGCCGACTCATGGACGACCCGCCACCGAACGCATACGGAGAGATCGACGAGCCCGTCCCGGGTACGATTGCATGGTCGGACGAGGCTTCATCGAGTGGGTATCCATTATCAGCACCATCTAAACATTGCCGGATGTCTATTGTTTATACACCCAATGCATATGTCTAATGATGATTCACAATCACTGCTCAATAGCGCTATTTTTACATATTGTCTGCCATCAATCATCCAATGTGACAAAAACCTCAAAACTTGATGTTATTGAACATTTATGATGCCAGATCCGGTGGAAGTTGACCATGTGGAGGCGGAAGCCGAAGAGGAGGAGGAACGGGTGGGATTCGGTAGTCCAGTCCAGTATATACTCTGCGTGATCGGCTACGCCGTGGGATTGGGTAATATCTGGCGGTTCCCCGCACTCGCCTACGAACACGGAGGAAGTAAGTCTTACCTACTGCAAGTGCAGGTTACTATTGCATTTGTCGTGACGTGTTCATTTGCGCATGCGATGCTTCTGACTTGTCATATTGCTTCAGAATTGTCATACCTTTTCATTTAGCAAGTTCATTAATACGACAACTTACTTTTGATGTTTTGCTGATAACTTGACTGCAAATATAGATAGTTGTTCTTTAATTCCCTATTGGCCCAACATTCTATCCCTCTGTTTCATTCATGTCCCATCGCTGTGAGTAAGATCACACGTGAAACTTTCAATAAAACTGTAGAATAAGGAAAATTGTTCTGTTTGTATGGTATTTCTATGCGACAGAATTTGAAGAATGACAATGACAGCATTCGTCACGTTGCTTTCGCTACAACTTGTTGTTCCCAATTCATTATTCATCGCAATAGATTTCTGATTGTTTGCTCGACAGCTTTTCTATACTACGGTATACAAGCACAAGCAATGATGAATTCAGAAAAAAAGAAAAAGAAGAGCAGATCCCTAACGTCTTATTTTTATAGTCATTTCAGGCTCAATAACACGCTGAGCCATGGAAAGTAGTTCATAGTATATAGATATAGATACAACCCTAAATGATACCCTAGATTCCCAGGCACTAAATTAAAGCAAGTGAAAGGTAAATTTCTCCCGTATTCGATTCATTTTGCTCGCAGGGAGTAATGAGAGGGCCATGACGTTGTGGGTCCGAAGTTGCCACAACAGTCCATTAGAACAGGCAATTTCCTCACCCAACCAAGGTGTCGTCCCTCCGGGGTCGGTACTTGGCAGTGACAGTAGTTACGAAAAGTAATCGGTGCGTGTGAATGGTTGGTGAACGTCGAACACTAGATATATTAAGTTCTTGCGTTGATTTGAACATTGTGATACTTACCTCCCAGATGATGAATACTATGAACCGCATGTTTAGGTGCATTTTTAATACCGTACTTGACATGTTCGATCTTCTTCGGGCTCCCTGTTATTGCTCTCGAATTCTCTGTTGGTCAGTACATGCAACAAGGTGGATCTGCACTGTTCAGGCAATATGCACCCGCTTTTCGAGGTTCGTTTGACTTTCGTAGACATATGTTCATTGATAAAGGCCTTGGAATAACAATGGCTCTGTCGGCATTCCTCATTTATGTGTTCTACAACGTGCTCAACTCGTGGATCCTTCTCTACGTATACCAGGTAACATTTGCTCCGTAATTCATATTTTTTATGTTCTTGACGCCATCATCACGGAAATCTTTCAGTGTTGAGTTGAATAGAATTGTGAATTCCAGGTCATCTCGTTTCAATATGGAAAAATCACCGAATGCGGACATAAATGGAACACACCAGGTAAAGAGCTCATATAAACCGAAATAACCATCTTAGACTGTTCAAACGGTTCTGTGTTTGGTCATGATGGTGGAAATGTCTCTGCCGCCGAAGAATTTTTCACGTACGTTTTCAGCGAGTGGCATTGATAGTCCTTCAGGCACCATATTCTGGGAATGAGCTCGGGAATAGATGTCATGACAAAGATGAATGTCAACGTGAGCCAGTTCGTCGTTTTCTGATCCATTGACAGGTCCTGGTTTCCGTTTTCGTCGGTGTGATAATGACAATGCTCGCTCTTATGTTCGGAGTGAAGTTCCTCGGAAAGTTGTCCTACGTCACCGCCACCACACCGTGAGCTCTTTTTTGCAAATATTGGAGTTTGAGTCTTCATTTCTTGTAAAGCTGAATCATAATTGTCAATAGTTAAAGCCAAGGGTCTTAAATTCATTCTATTCATTCTACAACGAAGACGTCCGATGTGGTGTATCATTAATTTGTTCAATAATCCTTTAACCCATGAGAGTCTCTCAGGTACATCTTCGTGTTTATTCTATTCTGTCGTGGTGTCTGCCTCGAAGGTGCAATGAAAGGAATCGAATTCTATCTGCTGAAGCCAGATATGGGAAAATTGTTGACCATCGAGGTATTCAATGAAAGAACATAAAAAAACATATTCGCATTGTTCACAGACCTGGCGGCTAGCTCTGTCGCAAATTTGTTTCTCGCTCGGAGTTGGTTCCGGTGGACTGATTGCAATGTCTTCGTACAATAAGAAAAGTCACAACTACTTCAAGGTTTGAGTTATATGTCCTTGGCACACAGATAGCTTTTCAATGCGAAGATATTAACAGTACTTCGTAATTAACATCTAACAAGATCTGCCTGTTACAGTAAACAAAAGTAAAAGTAGAACAATGAATGTAGCTTTTGAAGAGAAAAAAGAAGTAGCACCCTGCCAATACACCACTCTGCCCCATGTAACAGCACGTCTAGTCATACTCTTAACTAGTCTGCTTATAGGATGCAGTAATCATATTCTGTGCTGACACAGCAATGTCTGTATTTGGTGGTGCTGCAATCTTCTCTGTTCTTGGATTCATCGCGAATAAGGCTGGCCTCCCTGTAACGGAGGTTGTCCAATCCGGCTTCTCTTTGGCCTTCGTCGCATACCCGCAGGCACTTCATCTGATGCCCTGGCCATGGCTCTGGTATGCTTACAAAACGGCTTTGTTATGCATTCAGTATGTTTGATAGATGCAGACGTTTCAATATTTTACTTACAATGGTGAATTCAAAGCATAATTCGTGTTGTTAATGGTTGTGATGCTCGTTTATCCGTTCATGGCAGAACATATAAAATCAATTTCCTTCAGCCATGCTATATTCCGTCTTACAGGTTCTTTGTCTTCTTCGTGATGCTGGCGCTCCTTGGACTGTCCAGTCTGTTCGGAGTCATGGAGGGAGTGATCACCTGTATCTGCGACGAGTTGGACCCAAAAAGGAAGAGGGAGAAGCATATTGCCATTGGACTGTGTCTACTGGCCTTCGTCCTCGCACTTCCATTGTGCACCGACGTCAGTGCCAGTTGTGCAGAAATACAAATTAATTTATATTGATAAGGGTGCACATTATTAGGTAACAAGACAAACTTGTTGAGAGACATATAGCTACTTGTTTTTAGTAGTGTACAGTTAGTCAGTTTCAGTAAACATGCACAATTTACAACTGCAAAAGGATTCAGGCAGGCATCTACTGGTTCACGATTCTCAACGACTTCCTCTCATCCATTCCAATCGCAACATGTGTGGCCGTCGAGCTCTTAATGTTCATCGCCGTTTACGGTAACCGGCTATGATTACGGTGCAAAATGCTTGCAGGGATCAGAAGCATTATCAAAGACATTCGTGAGATGATGGGAGAGTCGACCACCTGGTACGGTCGGTGGTTCGGACCGAGTGGATACTACATGCAGTTCGCACTCATGGTCACCGCACCATTTCTCGCCTTGGTTCGTTGCATATAGACACTTTGGAGTGTGATTGCCCTGCAAAGACTTATAAACTTTGCTCCAAAACATTAGGTTTTACAAAAGTAGTTAAGCGTTTCGTAAGCAAGGCTGATACGGAAGAACTTCCCAGTGTTGTTATACAAGATTTGTGTAATGTTCAAACCGTGCTAAGGGATTCAAAAAGCTATGATAACCTAGCGTTCTCATTCCCTTTCAGGTGATCCTTGTGTCCAACTGCATACGCCCTGAGCTGACTTACGGCACAGGACATAAGTAAGCACCCATTATTAAACAATTAAAATGTTTGATGTTTTCAATTCCTAAATGTTGAGTAGTAATCCACAGCAGTTTCAAACCAATCAGTTACCGTTACTGAACTGTGATCGAAATCGTAATTGCATCGTACCTAATGCAGTCTTAGAGAACTCTGAGGTCTTCTCTAATATGAGCCGATTGATGCTCTTTGAAGAGTATTCGTAACATTGAGCAATTGCAATCTCTTGCAGCAAGCAATGTCAACTGGTTTTCACTCAACATCATTGAAAGAATACACTCATAGCAAATGTACTCATGAACCACAATTTCCTTCTAGCGTAATGAAATCCCCTTTTAGCATCTACAAATTCCCGATATGGGCTACGGTATTTGGCTGGTTCATGGGAGTCGCCCCGCTGTTATGCATCCCCGTTTTCCTTTTGATCACATTCTTCTCTCTCCGAAAGGCTGGAAAGGTAAGACAATTTCAAACAGATTAATGACCAATAAGTGCTTGACATATGTAATGATCAGAACCTGATCTTCATTCTTTGTGTTCAGGCCCCGAAGGAGCTAATCCTGGTGCAAGAGAGTCATCCTTCATACGAACGAATCCGAGGAGACACTCCGGTGGTCGCTCCTTCGAGAGCGTTCGATAACAGTGCATTCGAGATGCCGCCGCCATAATCGCCGATGTCGCCGTTTTGTCGAACTTTGGAACAAAACAGCAACACTGATTGCAACAAAACACAGTCGATAACACAAATATATATTTTAGTTTTATACAATTACAAAAATATAATGTACATAAGCATATATTTGCGTTCATGCTCTTCTGTGGTCGCTTTAGATGTGCCTAGAAATGACATCATTAATGTTTGTTTTCAACAGTGTTAATGCCAACCATGATGCCCAGTGTTGATGTTAGCTTGATATGTTCCTTTGTTACTTTATTATATGCTTTTCTCGCAGTTATCTTCCAGGACAGGTGCACATACTATATAAAAGCATAAAATGTCACAGATCTCACATCGGCATCGCGATAATCTTCTGATCATAGGGATTTCACAATTCCTTAGTGCAATCACACCAATTGTGTGGAACACTTTAGAATTATTCTTGTACAAAGCAAGGAAACATCTTTTAGCATTGAGATCGTGCCTTCACCGCTGTTAAAGTGAGTATATTAGATCAGCTATTACATCGAACATTGTTTCGCTTGTTTTCATTTGATATGATCTACCAACACTCTTTGACTATCACAGAAAAGCTGGTGCTCGAAGTTTGTCAATCGCACCTGAACTGTCTATATGGTACAGAAGGGGCACAATACAAAAATTTCTTTCGCATAAATTGGATACAGATGAAACACGTAAGGAAACAATGTTTAAGGTCGACAAGTTCTGCATCAAAGACGACTAGTTTGGGACTCCATCGTTGACGGTAGCATTCCCCTCTTTAAAGTTTTCGTGGTATTAATGCATCCAAGGTCATATACTGTTCCTACGATATTTTCAACGTAGAAGCGTTAAGCTACAGTATAGAAAAGGCAACAGGAAGATGTCTATTGCAGCCAAATTGCTAATTATGACATAAACCCTGTAGAAAGAGCAATGTATTGCGAGTTCACAAACGAAATTCTTCGTTCACCGCTCGTGACAGTTTATGCGAGCAAATCAGGCACAAATGAGGCACAAATGCCTACATTTTTGTTTCTTCGTTCGATGGCGAGCCGTCCCTCCCACCGCCAAGACACGACACACCGGCCACCGAGTATATAAGATGGAGGAACGATGGTCCAAGAGAATTGAGATGGAAACTCGTGTCGTGAATGTGCCATGTGGTTCACGCTACTAGCACTGTCTTTATTGTACTTCCTGTAGCAAAGCACTGTTTTTCACACTCAACTACCTGCTGTTTCTGGAAACCTGCATGTATGATCGTACTTTGTAATGCACTGTTTTCCTTCCTTTACTTTGCTAAGTATTGATTGTAAATGTTACTTTTCAGATCATGTTAATACTATATGTGGCCGTCGTGTTAATAGTCGCCTACATTTTCAAGTTCTACCAAAATGTGAAGCAATACCCAAAAGGACCGACTCCTCTTCCGTTCTTCGGAAATCTCTTAGAAGTGGGCATTCACTCTTATCGCAGACCTTTTTGCTAGCTGTTTGGAATTTGCTGTTGAACAAAACATTCGTTATCAATAACACAACAGCACTTCTTTATCTGGACGAATAATTCCGTATCAACAGCTGGCAAAGAGACAAGTAACAACACAATTGTGTTCCGGTAAAAAAATTTTGTGATATGTGTAAGCCTAGTTGCTGTACATCAGTGCTCATTTAGTTCTCGCCAATCAGTCTGCACTTTTACCTGGAGGAATGCCAGAAGAAGTATGGTGATATCTTCACAATCTTCACTCCTCGTCCCTTGGTGGCAATCATGAACTATGAGGGAATCAAAGAGGCGTTTCACACGAAAGGTATTCGTTTACTGCAATCACTCTTATCAGTGTTTGCGAATGCCTGTCAGCTAAATCTAAGCTGTTTTAAGACCTACGAACATTGAAACCAACATTTCCATTCAATAACAGAACCACAAAGTGACCAGAGAACAATCAACAGCAACTGTGTTCTCATCCTTTGTAGCTACAATCCTCTTTACATTAACCGTTCGCGCCGAAAATAACTTTGAGTAGACTGTCTGTATGTACATTGGTCAGGCCAAAAGTCACTTGCATGTCTGTGTACACAGGTTGAAATCGCGTAATCGAATAATACATTAAAGCGGTCAAAACATGTTGCATGCGCAATAGTGTAGTTATATCATAACGGTCAATTCCGCTTATCTACATTCTATGTCATGATGTCCATAGTGTCCTTCTTTATTCCAAAACAAGAGCAGCTGAATTACAAAGAACATTTTAAGGAGATTCCTTTGTCGGTCGTACAGGGAGCTATCCAGACGACATCTTCCAGAACATCCAAAATGGTGGAGTCATCTTCTCCGAGGGAGACGAGTGGAAGGAACTCCGTCGAGTCGCCATTTCCATTCTCCGCGACTTCGGAATGGGCAAGAATATCATGGAGGCACAGGTTGGCAACATGTTATGTTCTTTACAAAAGAGGACGTGTGGAAGACATTTTATACGATCACGGGAGCACAACTGTCAGTACGCATTAGATACATTACACACATAGACGGAATCTTTGTTTTTACGTGTTAGGAGGCAACTCTATACAGCTTCTAGAAAGTATTAATGTTGTCCTTTAAGGTTCTTGAATCGACCAAAGATTTTGTAAAGCATATCAATGGTCTCAAGGACAAGAAACACGTCGACTTCCGGTGGCCTATTCAGGTTTGCTAAAAAACAAAAACTGAACGTTTAAATAAATACTACATGCTATATATGTTGCTATACTAAATATTATATAAATATTATAAGCAACAAAAATCGAACGTTTATATAAATGCTATAAAAATATGCTATTAATATTAATGCGATTAATTCCCTTACTGTTTAGACACTTGTGGCCAACATCATAAACCACGTTTTGTTCGGCTACAAATACGACTTCGACGATCCAGAGCGGCTTCAGACTTACGTTAATAAGCTCAACTATTTGGTAAGAGTTGTACTATGTGTAAAAGGCGTTTATGTTATAAGAATCTTCCCCCCCCCCAATTCTTTCCGCATACTCTTAGTATAAATGTTTTCGTTTAGATCGAGGACATGCGCAAGAATCCTTTCGTCTTCCTCACCATGAAATTTCCGTTTATCGAAAAGCTGCCAATCATCGGATACTACGGCGTTGGCAAATATCGGGCCGTATCCAAACAGGTTCGTGCATGGTTATTTCGTAGTTACCACTACATTAAAGTTTACTGAAGATAATGTTTTGTGTGCTAATTTCTTGGGTATCTGGTGCTTTTTCAGATGCAAGAGCATGTGCTCGAGGACATTGCGAACTGCAAGAAGACACTCGATATGCACGGCGACCCGGAATGCTTTGTCCACGCATTCCTGCAAAAGGCGCCAAACGGCCAGTACTTGACGTATGTTTTGAACCTGTTTAAGGCATTAATCTAAGCCCTTGGTAGCAGAACAGAGCGATACAAGCTCTTCTTGTTTAGAAACGACCAAATGACGAATGTGTGCATGGACTTCTTCTTGGCGGGAATGGAAACAACTTCGACCACCCTTCGATGGGGAATGTTGTTCATGGCGAAGTGGCAAGGCGTACAGGTTCGCCTATTCTCATATTTGCTTATGTGACTTTGTTGCATCTTAGAGGAAAGAGAACATGTGATTCCACTCATAGACAGCATGTGACTAGTCAAAGGGTCTCCCCACCTGTCTGTAATGTGTACTCACTGTGCTGCCCTGTCTGCCTCAACAAAATCATAGAAAAACATAAACGTGCACGCAGGGTGATATCGGTGCGATAATGTTTTTAATGAACCCAGCAAAACAGTTTAAGGTGTTATAGAAGAGCACAGATCTAACAGTAGTATTATATTAAGTAAGTTTGTTCTATTCAGGATAAGATTCGCAAGGAGGTCTACTCGGTGATTGGCAAGGATCAAGATGTAACAATGGCCGACAGAATGCGTCTTCCATACACAAATGCCGCTGTGCATGAACTGCAGCGAATGGCGAACATTCTTCCACTAAACGTCATGCACCGAACAGTTGAGGATTCGGCGGTAAGATCTCTTTCAAACTATAAATAAAAGAGGAATCATACTATGTCCTGTAAAACACTTTTTATTTGTTTTACTCAGTAATGAATAAGGGTACAACACATGAGGCATGGAGCACTTACCATGCCAGCACTTTAAATCACAAACCGATTAACAACTGAAAGCTTGGTTTTGCAGGTGAGCGGTGTACATATTCCCGAAAACACACTGGTTCTGGGACAAATCTATACCGTCTTGTCCAAAGGACCGCTATATGAGCAGCCGGAAGAGTACCGACCCGAACGATTCCTGATGGCCGACGGAAAGACCCCCAATAAGGTACGGGAAAAGAGACAATGCTCATCAATGTTAATACTAGTTGAAGCTGGAAGAGCTGATTTACCAATTATTCAGTATTCATAATATGTTTGGGTATTTCAGGAGGCGCTGGAGCAGTTAATTCCATTCTCCATTGGGAAGCGACAGTGTGCTGGTGAAGGACTCGCCAGGATGGAGTTGTTCCTCGGATTGGCAACAATCGTTCAAAATTTCAAGATCGAACCACCATTGGACGGTCCTCTCAATATTCAGCCCCTAATGGGATCTGTCCGCCTTCCACCAAGAAATCTCCTCGTCGTAACTCCCCTATAAGACATTGCTGCCAATTATGTAATTATGTTGATCTGCTTGTATGTAAATAACGACTGCAATGTTGCCTGAATGAATAACAAAAACACTTTATACACAGCAACATTCCGCATCAAGGTTACTTTAAAAATTGGAGAATCTGAAGAAGTTGAATGGTCACAGGTATCTCGTTGAGCAGTAACTTGCGAGCACGATCGAGATCGCCATGTTACATGTTTATTTTCGTGATTTTTTTCGCTTTCAAGCTAATTAGGCTTGAAGCTTGCGCGTTTTTACCATATCAATGTGTGAAACAGTGTGGAAATAGGAATAAGCAGACGCTTGAAAAAGGTATTCAGAAAAAGGTATTCTTGGTTGTTAGGGAGTTGTAATTTCGAATAAAATGGCATATTTGCACACGACACAAACAAGTTATGCAATTGTCAGTAATTCAAAGCCAGAGATGTTGTGCTCAGAAGGGAAGTAATGCACAGTTTTACTGATAAATCTATTCGAAAGGCGCTCACAAAGTTAAAACTGAACGCAATAGCAGAAATACGTACGTATTAGGAGGTTAGTTGGATCAGGGGGGGGCTTCGAGATCAAACCTTTCACACCATCTTATTGTTAGCCGAGTGGTCATCAAATGCGGCTAAAGATGAGAATCGGGAACCCATGATTTCTACACGTTGCTTTATCCCCGACGCTGTACCCGATTCTAATCGGGCCGTTCTATTGGGTTTCTAGATTAGCTTCATCAAGACTGCTGCACCGACTACGCTTAATACAGGGGAATGAAATACCGAAAAAAAAGTGGGCATAAAAAGTTGATGTGTGCATTTAAATTTAAGAAATTGTGAAGGCTAAAAACACTAGAAAGTTGGTCATTGCAGTACGAAAAAATTTTTCTTTTGCTACGAAACGACGGATGGGCGAGTAGAATGCGTAACCGAACTGAGAATAGTAGACAGGAAAACACCACCTTTTATAATTATACCTCCTGCTAGCATGCACGTTTTGTAGTTCGTCTTCTAAAAGATGTTGATCTGCCACTGATCAGTGATGTTCGTATGTTGATGACGATGGTTACTGTAATAGCAACTGATACAATCATCTTATCCGCTGTAAGTTACAAGTTAAAAAGTATCACTTACTGGTTACCTCCTAGGTTACAAATATGAGAAACACACGCTACCATGGGCACGTAAAAGTAGTAAAGCTTACGCTGTAGTGGTTCATTGTAGAAAAGAGCTTTAAAAATAACGTAAAAAAGTCGACCCGGAAGCGTTAGTAATAACGTATTTAACTTGACAGCTGACTGTTGCATATATTTTCTAACGGTAGTAATGTACTGTTCTAGTATAAACAATGACGCTCTGGGACTAACAAACTGTGAACAATACGACATGTGGTGTGGCGCAACACGATTGAGACACGGGAGAGCGGTCTAGCCCATGGTATAAAAGGCCGGCGTAGTCTGGTCTCAGTGGTCACTTCGTACAATGATCGTCGTGTTGACTACGATAGTTGCCTTCCTTGTCTATTATGTCTATTCATTCTACGCCAGTGTCAAGCGATTCCCGAAAGGACCGACGCCGCTTCCACTCATCGGCAATCGGCTACAGGTAGATAAGCAAATTAGCTCCGTTTCCGACAATTATTTGATTTGCATGCGACTTAGGGTATTTATTATGCTCAATCAACGAAAAAACAATATATGCTTAAAGTATATCATGACATATATGTTTAGATGCTTTAGATAGACATCTCACCTATGCACCTGAACCTGTCATAAAAGTTCTTAATACTGAAGTGCCTGTGGGGAGTTCCGTGAGTGCCGGAACGTAATTTTGAAAAAAAAACCGAATTCAGTGTCTGATTTAGTTTCACAACAATCGTGTGCACGAATACTTGGAAAAGTGTCAGGAGAAATTCGGTAATATCTTCACAGTATGGACACCGCGTCCAATGGTTGTGATAATGAATTACGAAGGAATCAAGGAAGCCTTCCAAACGAAAGGTTTGTTCTTCTTCGGCTATTCAGTGCAGTGAACACTAGTGAAGCAGCTTATTATTAAAGACAATGCGAAAACCGCTGTTCTGTAATGGCAAAACTCCTTATGTCTGAGGATCCGCAACTCCGCAACTTCTGTTGGGAGGGAAACTGTATAACCAAATGATGGCTTTGCCTCCTATTATTCACGGTGTCCGGTCCCCTTTAAACATGAAATTTCAGGCGAGAAGTTTGCAGGACGGATGGGCCACTATCCAGATGGAATATTCCAGAATATTCCGAATGGAGGTGTGATCTTCGCCCAAGGGAATGATTGGAGAGAACAACGACGAATGTCCATCTCCATTCTACGCGACTTCGGAATGGGCAAGAATGTCATGGAAACCCAGGTTTTTGCATTCGTTGAATTAAAGGACCGTCGTGATACAATTTTTTTTAACAATAGCTTTGCCTTAATTTCGTATTCAAAAGTACCTACATTCTCAAACTCAGTTATCTTCAGGTTTTGGATTCTATCAAAGAGTTCTTAGCCCACATGGAAAGCATCGAAGACAAGCAGAGGATCGACTTCCGCTGGCCAATTCAGGTAATGCTACACTTTTTTTCACTTGTTGGCAATGAATTCAATAACAAACATATGTATGCCCAGTTATTGCGTAGCAAGTCACAAACGTATAATTTAACTAAAACAGTAGCTGATATCGCTTGCCTCATTGAACACATTTAGATCTTGGTTGCAAACGTCATCAACAATGTGTTGTTCGGCTACCACTACAAATACGATGGTGCTGAGCGTCTGATGAATTTCTGTGACAAGCTCGTTGTCCTCGTATGTCATTCCTTGCTAATCATGCAAAACGTTGAATTTATATTGTATTTTTGCGTTAGAATAATGTGGGCACTATCTTAAACAACACGGATATTTTACTGGGGAGCCTTACGGTGTACGTATTGAAGTTGTGTTTTAGCTCAGTGACCGACGAAACAATCCATTCTTCTACATCTTGATCAAATTCCCATTTGTCCAGTACCTGCCCTACTTCGGGCACAAAGTTCTTGGGCAGTACATCACGATTGCAAACGAGGTACGTAAGTGTCACTATTCAAATACTTCCTTTTGCTATCCCTGTGCTACAATGTTTACAATGTTTATACGCATTTTGTAGACTTTCTCTACTGCGTAATACCAATGAAAATGAAAATACATATCTCTTCTGAATCGCGTGGCGTTTTGCTGGAATGTCTTCGGCCATGAGCTTCCATGGACTTCTCTGAATAGGTCACCCCAACGTGCCATTGATGTCCTTTCACCTTCCAATGGTCTCCCTTTGAACTGATGTGGCACCTCAAATAGTGTCTAAGACCATCTTTCATTAGGCATCTCGAGCAGTTTGAGAGCATAGCGTATCTTACTGTCAAGAGCGACTGCACTGATATCTTGTTGTTACTCCTCGAAGCCACTCATCAATCCGTCTGTCCCTTAGCGTTACTATTGCCATTAGCCTCTCTCCGTCTCTGTACTACTCCCAATGCAAGAAGAGAAGTTTTTAGAGTGACCCACGTTTCTCCACCGTATAGCAGAGCGGGAAGGACGCACGTGTTGAATATCTTTCTCTTGTCATGCATGGACACACTTTTGTTAATTAGAGTTGTACTTTGTATCCCTATGCTAAGAAAAACGATAACGCGAATGTTTTCTTCTTTCAGTATAGAGAGGATCTAACTTTCAGCTGCATGATCATATTCGCACTGATATTGCAATGTGCATGAAGACATACGATGAAGACGCTGAGCCGCAGTGCTTTGTACACGCATACAAACAGCAAATGCGAAACAACGGCAGCTTAACGTAAGGACTTATATTGGAATGACTGGCTCCGTTCTGTATAACTCTCGATATATCTAAATTCAAATTTGCGAACGTTGTCAAAGTATTCTCCGCTTACAACAGTTTCAGAAGCGTTGATACTGGATGGAAAACTTAAAGCTAACGAATTCAAAAAAAGCTAGCCATTTATATAATGAGGCACAGCAATTATATTAGAATATATGGAAACATCAAACATCCTAGTATTACGTTAGTAGTAGCATAATGAACGGTAGTCTGTTGATTGCTTGTTGTAAAGTACTCCATCAAAGTCATCAACACTCGGGATGAAATTTTACTGTTCAGAAACGAACAGATGGTGAACGTTTGCATGGACATGTTCCTGGCAGGAATGGAAACCTCCTCGACCACTCTTAGATGGGGAATGTTGTTCATGGCCGAGAACCAGGATGTTCAGGTAATAACACAATATTCCCTGCAAACTCTAACTTTTTCATATGAATTACAGGAATTGTGATCTTGAGCAGTACATATTGAGTAATATTCAAAAAGGTGAACCAGGTGTTCAGATAAAAAACTATTTCAATTCAGAGAAAAATACGCGAAGAAATCCACTCGGTGCTGGGCGAGCAGATGCCTTCAATGGCGGACCGAATACGCCTTCCATACACTCAAGCTGCTGTTCACGAGCTCCAACGAATGGCCAACATACTTCCCTTGAATCTCCTTCATCGAACAATTGAAGATACTGAGGTGAGGTTGCCGACAGTCGATTTTAGTGGGTCGGAAATCGCGAATCCTCGGAGGAAATCGCGAATCCTCGGAAATCCAAAAAGCACCCTTATATAGTTACCCCCCCCCCACCACAGAAATTTCGGGTCTCTTATACACATAATTCTGCTAACGCAAAACAAAGATTTCTGGCATTGTTTAAACTTCGCATATTCGAACAAACAGGAGAAGGAAAACAAACATCAGCAACATCACAGAACGTTGCTAGATGACTACTGTAGCTCATTGTTATGTGTCAAGAACAATATGATTGTGAACAGGTGGCCGGTCACCACATCCCTGCCGACACTCTGGTCATGGGACAAATCTACAATGTTCTTTCCAATGGACCGCTGTACGATCAACCGAATGAATTCCGTCCTGAGCGCTTTCTGATGCCCGACATGAAAACACCCAACAAGGTTGGTTACTCCTAGATGACTGCAGAACTGTGCCTACCAGATCACATAATGTGCAGCATGATACCGCTTTCCTTGTAGAAAACCCTCGAACAACTTATCCCGTTTTCCATTGGCAAGCGCCAATGTGCAGGAGAGGGCTTGGCCAGAATGGAACTATTCCTCGGATTGGTGGCGATTCTGCAGCGATATGAGATCAAGCCACCTCTTGATGCTCCGATAAATTTCGAGCCCATTGAAGGAGGCGTCAGGCTACCGAAGCCCAATTATCTTGTAGTACGTAATGTCTAATGGCACTTTCTAGCACAAACACTTACTAATTGGGATGCCCCCCCCTCATAATTACAACTACACACCAACACATATAGCAAAGAACTGACCTATATCTCTCTCCCTCTTGTAAGTTTTTGCTCTTGTCTGAATAAAAGAATCGAATTGATTTTCGTGAAAATTGAGAGCTAAACAGTGCACCAACATATACTGCATTGACCTTTTGCGACGGTCGCATGTTTTCGATTACCAAAGGCGGAAAAGAGCAAACTATGTCTGAATGGTTTGTGATTGTTTTTGTGGACAATAGCAATTGGAATAATAATAAGAATTTCAGACGCGTACAAAACTCACTTATGGGCAAGCCGTAACTTGTACCTTAGATTTAATCGTAACTGCCTCTCTGCGCGATTGTCAAGATAGGCTTGATTCAGCACCAAACGCAGAATGATGCAGATTACTTGCATGATGAGAGTAATCTCACACAGCTTGCCGAAATTAGCGACAAATAATACATTCAAAACCACCACCACAATGACTTGCTTAGGAGAACATTCCAACGTATTAACCATATCCCAACCATGTCTTAAACATGTCTTAGAATTTCAATGTCCCTTTTCATTAGTTTCATCACACCGCAGCAGATACATAGACTTGTTTCACTAGACTTAATATACAAAGAGGAATTTATTAAGTTCTTCACAAGTTTGTATCTAGACATGCCATGCGAAGGAGTCAAGTGAAGGAGAGAA
>JACMIJ010000208.1:14071-25599 GCA_014805365.1 Koerneria luziae | reverse complement strand
CCGTTCAAAACACTATATAACCACACATCTCCCTTCCCGAAACGTTGACCTTAGTTCGCGACATTCCCTTGTGAGCAAACCCTCCGAAAACATTGTCCAGTCAACGATTTTTGTTCTGAGTTGGGTCAATGGGGAAGTGCACTTGAAAAATGTTGTCCAGCATATTTTTTTCAAAAAAAACTTATATGCGATGCACAGGTTGTCTGTGACTCCGTTTTGGTCAAAGGTTTGGTTGAAATAGACATGATCTTTCCTGTATTCGACTTACGAATTGACTGGCATCATATGTCCATGAGAGGAAGAGGACGCCCGTGTTGTATTTCTCCCAATGGGTGACGATGAACACCACTTGCACGCTGATGAGAATACACAACAGGCGGAGGGGGGACACGCTGTATTCCCCTTGACCGAACACCGAGAAGATGGTGATTGTGAAGGGAACTGTCGACCACGAATCCAGGCCGTGATCAACTGGAACAGCGATCGATTCCATATCATTTCTGTCCACAGTGATCAATAATAACCCTTATTGTTGCTAAGTAAGATATATGACCATAGCTACGCAAACAATGCTTATACCAGTATCATGATGTTACTTCCATTCCTACAGTACCCAATTTGCATACAGTTCCAAAGACATCATTCTCTATATGCTTTAGAAAAGCACAAGTACCGTACTCTCAACATGAATTGATGTAATGACAACACATTAACATAACAGATTCCCACGGTGGCTTACACATTTCTCCAGTCGGGCCACTGGCACCTATCCTTCGGGCTTGTTTTCCATCGGTGCCGTCCATAGTGTGCGCGGTGAAAGTGCATATCGCGGCCACCAGCCAGTACCTGGAGAACAGTCCATATAGGAGCTGTCATTCAATGTCTACAGGAACACATACTCCAGCTCGAGCTACACCTATCGTATCTCACCACTGTGGGAGAGGGTCCTTTGATCCGACGGAATTTCTCGTGAGGTCATAGTCGAGGAAACTCTCCAAAGCGAAACACGCCATCACGAGAAACCATCCTCCGAGGGTCAAAGTATTTGGAGCAAGAGAACGAGGATAAAACTGGAAAGGGTAAAAAGGGAAGGGCACATACCTCAACCACGTAGTTCCAAAATGGATGTGATAGGTACACTGATAATGGACTCGTGTCTACACTCGAATACTGCAACGACACAAGATAAGAACCAAGTGACATACCTTGTATTTGTCGAATCCCTTCACTTGCTCCGGACCCAGATACCGATATTCGAAGAGACCCATGACGACTCGCTGGTCTGATAAGCATTTCATGTCTATTAGTACTCCCTCACACGATCAAAAGCATTGTGGTTTAAACTCATGGAGACTTCCTACAAAACACATTGACGGCAATGGAGAATTATGTGAAGATACTTCCTAGGTTGAGCAGGGCTATTAGATACAAATATTTAATATGAAATACAGTGTAATGGACGCGAAAATGATAAATGATTAATGATAATTATTGTTTCTAACAATAAGTTTATGGTGTATTGAGAAATTGATCTTACCGTGAAAATTTCGCCAACCATTCAAGGGCGTACACCAACATCATCACTTTTCAAAAAATCATGTATTTATGCTTTGTTTTTTGCATGCACATGTTGTTCTTGCTTATATTAGTTTCCAACGCATTGCTCGCGACCGTTGCTGTATTTCTTGTGAGCAAAATCAATCTTATTACCTTCTTTCCAGGTTTTTTTCCACAGTCCTCAATCAACTTTGAAAATGGTTGGTTCTTTAATGATTCGCACTTATCATGATTATTTTCTTAGGCAAACTGCGTTGACTGATCAAAGTGAATGTTGTTCAGGCTCGTAGATATGACAGTCGTACGACGATTTTCTCACCGGAGGGCAGATTGTACCAAGTGGAGTACGCGATGGAGGCCATTTCTCATGCCGGAACCTGTCTCGGAATTCTCGCTGAAGACGGAATTCTCATCGCTGCAGAGAAACGAAATGTTCACAAGCTGCTCGATGATTCTGTAATTTTCCATTCTACTTGTTCAACAAAATGTCATCATAACCATACATCGACGTATCACGTTTTTATATTTTGACTTTCTATTATGAAACACCAGAAGCGGAATAACTATTGAACATTTGGTTCACAAGCGGGGTGCTTGCAATGTTAAGGTATCCTTAAACGGGATACTCTTGCGTTATCAAGAACGTCGTTGTCAGTGTATGATCTTAATGAGTTGCCATAACCTACGGTGGTTTACTTTAATGTGTCTCAACATCCAGTTTCATTATACAAGGCATTCGTTTTTTTTTTTGTGCTTAGATATTCGTTTTGGCGTTGAGGATTTTCTGTTCTTTCAGGTGTTGGCGGAGAAGATCTATCGTCTGTCCGATAATATCACGTGTACGGTGGCCGGTATCACTGCCGATGCTAATATTCTCATCAACCATCTCAGGTTTGATTTATTCATATTATATTCTGTTTATGTGTGTGGGCCAGGTTACGGGAGGCGTTATTGGCACATGACATCATGTGTCGAGTGGGGAAAATTGTGGTAGATCAACCGCCAGGCGGTGAGATGGCAGTCGATAAGACCCGGATCCTGCTAGTTCCGGGACCGACGTTGCCCGGAACATCGACAGCCGAAAACTGCCTGATCCAGCAGCAATGTAAAGCGCTGAGAGGAGCAACGACCGACGTCAAATAATGGGATGCGACACCTCCCACAGTAAGATGAGGGGAACAATGGATACTCTCCATTCATGTCTTCCCTCTAGTCGAACCGATGTTTGTACGTTGCACCGGTAGTCAATTCCCTTTTGGTCGAGTATGTGATGGCATTTTCATTCGTCTGTAATTGCCAGTCAGTGGTTGTCTGCCATAGACAATGATACCTCACGCAGCGTTTTTTTTTGTGGAACGAGGTAGTTCGCACATGTGCGAACGTTTTGTCATGGCGTTCGATGTCGAAGATAACGTTGTGATTCTTCTACAGACACCACATCTCTTCATTTTCCATAGCATTCGCTTGATAGTCGGCCTGGCTTTATGGTTTACTGCATAGTAGGCGTTGTTGTGGAACTGGCTTCAGATCCTTCGTGGGTTGCTGGGCTGCCATGGTACAACCTTCACATGCCAGATTGTGTATATCTTTGTCGATTTTCGACCACTATACGTGTATCCTTATTCCATAACCGGGAACTGTCGATGTGTTGGCGGGATCCACACACATCCTTTGTACACCGACAGACTACCTTTCTCTCTAAAATGGGATTAGAAGACGGTGGAGTTGATTCGGCCACAATGTACGGCAATAATTGACTTGAATTAAGCATTTCTAAGAAGATGGTTTTTAAATATTTTCGATAGGCGATATACTCTTTAATATGATGAATATATGTTTAGATACTGGGCGGCTGATTATCGATTGAACTACGGCGAGGAGATGCCCGTCGAGCAGTTGGTGCAGAATCTGTGCAATGAGAAACAGCGATACACACAAGTCGGAGGTATGTCCATCCGTCCACTCGACGTTTCCTCTCTTTGTGCCACCGCCTGGATCCATTGTCAAGATGGTTCTTATCCTGGCGGTTTTCATGTCATTCGCAGAGACATCATCTTTTTGTTCAACGACAACTCTTTTCTACGAGAACCTCACTGCAGGAAAGAGACCGTTCGGAGTGTCGCTGTTGTATGCTGGCTGGGACAAACACTTCGGGTATCAATTGTACCAATCTGATCCGTCTGGCAACTATACGGGATGGAAGGCAACGTGTATCGGAAACAACCATCAGGTACTGTAACGTCTTCTATGGCACAAGTACCATACAAAGTGTTCCGTGTAATAACGATTGTTTGATGTTGTGTTTACATCACTAAACACTAGTCGATTTGTATACTATCGATAAGGAATTCTTCTCTGATTTGCAATTCTTGTTGTTTTAGGCGGCCGTTGCTCTGTTGAAGCAGGAATACAAGTCGCCGTCTCTCGAGGAAGCGAAGAAATTGGCGATGAAAGTGTTGTGGAAGACATTGGATGTGAAATTGGCACCGGAGAAGATCGAGATGGCGATCCTCGTGCGAAGAGACGGGAAGACCGTCCTCGAGGAACTCTCCTCGGTCGAATTGGGACAACTCATCAAGGAACACGAGGAGAAAGAGAAAGAAGCAGAGACTGCACAACAGAGCAAATAGACCACCCATTGCACTCCCGATATCATATTCATCGTATTTTGTTGCGTTTAAGTTATTTTATGTGTATAAAATATTACACAATTCTACTGTTGCTTGAAAATGTTGAATCATTCAAGAAAATGAAATACCTGCACATATGGGAACGTACCTTAACTAGGGACTAGAGGGCGTGATACTAGGGAACTCTTCCACATCAGATGGTGTTCACCCCGACGGAGTTGCAATTCCTTCGCCTTCTGGATCGAACGAAGCGGCTCTCGAAGGAGGGTCTCGAGAACACGACGTGGAAGATATCCTCCGCCGTCTCGTTCCTCGGGACACTCGCATCCAAGATGCACGACGAGAAGAATATCGATCAGGATCTCCTTCTACAGTATGAACGAGAGGTATCCGCACCCTTCTTCCACATTAAGTAGAGTATTTTCCATGTTTAAGAAGGAAATGATTCTAACAACAAGATTGGGATATTATAGGTATACCAGTTGCGTGCAGTTGTGGATGCCCGCGAACAGAAAACAGCGGATGATCGCCTGGCGGCCATTGACCGGATTCCGCACGGCTTCCCCCATGTTCCGGCCGTGGATCCGTCCCGTATTCTCGAGGACAAGCCGACAAGAGAAGAACGGCCCGTCCGGGCGCGAAATCGAGCATTCTTCCAGGCGGATATGAGGAAACAACTACTTGGAGAGACAGTGCAACCAAGTCAGTCGGATATAAGTTGAGCATTAGTAGGGGCCAATCTGTACAGCTATCTGAGCCAGTTCACCTGTGCGGACTGGTTCGTATCTGCTGAAGCTAATGACGTCATGATATATAGTGAGAATGGCAATAGATTGCTTCTTCCTACAGTAACCCATGCTCAGATCTGAAAGAGGATGAATTGACCGATCAATTGTTGCATCTGACTCATTCATTGAAGAGGAATCTGACTGCCACCGGAAAGGTGATCAAGGACGACAACAAGGTGTCAATGTTTCCCCCTCTTTTCAATAGATATAGAAGGATTTAGTCTTAATATTCTACAGTATGACACATTTCTTTTTTTCAGAGACTGGTCACAATGCAGGCTGATGCCGAGACTAACAAGGAAAAACTTGAGATCGAAGGCATGTTGTTATTCGCGTTGGTAATGCATTTGACTGTAGCACGGGGTACGAACCTCATTGTCAGTAAATCCCAACTTTTGTGTGCTCTTCGAAATGGTGTTCAGCTTAACGATACCGTCTTCACTTACTGTCAGCCAATTTTCTTTCTTTGGCCGAACCCTTATAGCAAGATGGTGGAATTTTGCTTTTATGGCTTTTTATTGTTTGGCTTTTATTACTTTTAGAAGACACCTGAATAGAATGAATGGTTTCACACAGAATATACAATGTGAAGTGGTGGAGTGGTATCGACTGTTATGTGACCGAGCAGTTGCAGGAAGTCGGTTGGCCCGCCATGCGTATTCGTGTCGCTTCGACTGCATCCTCCTCCTGGGCGCTCTCCTCGTTTTCTGGTCCTTCATCGCCGTTGTGATTCTCATTCGAATCTTCCCGAAACCGAGGGTCTCTTGATCCACTTTCCCACCTCTTTTTGTTCTCTTTCTTTGGGTTCACATTGTGATGGCTCACAGGTATGTACATACAATTTATAGGGTGTAATTTTTTTTATTACGATAAACCGAATAGTTTCCCTAAAGGCATCTTCTATAAGAAATAGTTCACCCTTTGCGATAACAATCACATGAACATATGCATATACCCATATAAGAATAAAAGATGAAAATAGAGATCAAAGATCAATTATCAGTAGAATCCTCAGGGTGATAATAATCAGTTATCAATCGATAAACATGGGAGGGCACGATGGCTCCATTGTTGGAGATATAGAGGGAAACTAGATGAGAGGGGATGACATCGAAGACAGGAGAAAGGATGACTCTGGAGGACAGACGGGAGGCCAAGTCAAGTGGGAGACCAACTGGACCCTGTGAGAAAGACGCCGCTTCTGCTGAAGGGACGAAGTACGGGCACATCTGCAAGGAGGCAATGTTGGGAGTATACACTATACCTTGTAGAAGGCAGCGAGGACGAAGACGGGGATAGAATGGCGATGGGCGGCATAGCAGATGGAGAGCGTCCCAGCCGGGGCCAGACATGAACCGTCCGGGAACACCGCCGTACACGGCAATACTACCTATAGGGAACATGATTATCACTGAAGAATACTATTATCTTTCCAATCTTTATATTTACCGCGCAAAGATTTTTCGCAATCGGAACTCATGCAAGCGGCAGCATGCGAAAGAACACTAATTCTTAACTATAATAGTAGAACGAAGGCTGCTTCAAGGCGCATTGTTTGTAATATAAGATATAATAGCATAGAATGTGTACCTTGGTGACTTCATGGATGACACTGGTGACGTCGCATGGACGGATCATATTCACATAATCCGGCACCGAGACATCTTCGTCTACGACGGACAGCACCTGAATCAAGTGTCTGATGGTGTTCGGCACAATACGACATCATACGGACAGAATTTAACCGCTGTGTGCGAAAGCTGGCCTGGTCGTTTAAGTAGAAAACGCTCAACGTAGGTTCATTACATAAATTGGATCAAATCTTTTAATTGTAAGATTTAGTAACTCAAGAACAGTACTAGCATGTATACGAATTACGTATTTAATTCTTTGTACTGAACCATTTTAACTTGTTCAATTTGGTCTAATCCTACAGTAGTACTCTCATGAGAGAAAATTACGGGCCTGCTGCCAGTTGTGAGCAACATTAGTTGTTGTTGGCCACGTTTTCGCTAAGTAAGCGAGATAGAAATGAATACGGTATGTCTATTCTTATAGAAGTGAAAGACTGTACTTGTCTCATCTAGAAATAAGTACGGTACCTGTCTCATCTTAACGAGTCGTCTCGCATTGGTGAGGAATGCGGCGAGAGTGGGAGAGGAGTGGAGAGCGACAGTGAGGAGAGTGTCGTTCAACTGGGCGACATCGTGGATTCGACCGGTGACTCCTTCCCGACACACTTCCATCTCGGTTATCACTTCCTTCACGGCTGCTATCAATCCCTTTCGCATCTTCTTCCCAGCAGAACGAACATCCACACTCTCATTCTTCTTCCACAGGGCATTCAATGAATCGTACGGGTTGCCGAGGTCCTGAGCAAAATGACAATCATCTTCGTGTCATTCATAAGAAATACCAAAAAACATTACAAAACAACCTGATAGCCTTAGACACGCGTCGTGGACACGCACAGTTAGCTTAGATCACGTAAACGAAAAGTGAAAAGTTCGGCAATTTATTTATGTCAGAGGCTACGGCGGTACGAAATACCGTAGAAACCGATAGACTATGCACCTAATATAAGAAAATACGCTTTTTGATGTGGCTTTCTACATTTCGGGGGGTAAGTTCAGGTTCGTGTAAAAGAAAAAAATAAACTGTACAAATGAAATGAATATATGATACCTTGTCAACGCCAAAAATGGCTCTGGAATTCTCTTCCCTCGCCAGTTTCATCGCTATCAAGAAGACGTTGCGAATAACGAGTTCGGCTGGTTTCGCACGACGAAGACAACGAAGATGTTCACGAAGCACTTCCAACAGCTCACTATACATTATCGCACACAGTACTACACATTCAAAAGGCACAAACAGTACCATAGAATCAAAAGGAAAAAAAAGAACCCTTACTCGATGTTCTCGTACTTCTCTTGCGCGATGATTTTTCTGACGAAATTAACCGTTTCAATAGCTGTCTTCAAAGAAGATTCCCTTTTTCCACTGAAAATACATAGTTTTTGTGTGCTAAGCATTGTGAGGAACACATGGTAAAATATGAAGAAAAACACATACCCAATTCCTAAGCTTGCAATGAAAGCATTTCTGAGAAGAACAAAATCTACAGCATTCGGTGTCTCTGAAGATGCCATTACGTAACCTGAATGGCAACCATGTGTCATAAACCTTGTAGAGTAATACAAGTGGCACAACATGACATGCATAAATTAACAAATGAGCTGAATATAACTACAAAGGATAAATAAATGAAACCACGGCAAATTAGAGGAGTTCCACTGCATACAAAATTCCGAATAATGCGCTAAAACCAGGACAGCTTATTGCAAGTTTTTTTCTCCATCTTATTTACAGTGTTACATTGTTTATTTTTTTAAAAGATGACGAAGAAAACGGAACCGAAAGAAGCCACCGAAGACAAGAAAACAACAAAGAAATTGAAAAAGACGAGGAAACCGAAACAAATTGAAGCTGTCGTATTGACGCCTAGCCTTCTCAATAACCAGGTATGTACTGCTTCTTTCTCTTCTTGGAACACGCATGTCCTCCAGATCGTGAAGATGCACGATTCCGTTTCGATCGCTAGGCGGCATGCACACAGACAATTGACCAATCTCATTGCGAAGACGAAGAAGGTATTGGACAAGAAGAAGGATCCCAGTCTACTCCAGAAGATGGAAAGACAGAACGAGGAACTACGACTGATCAAGGTATGTCGTCCATTCTCATTCATTTCTGTCTAGGAGGTAAAACGAGACGAAATCTCCAAATTCGCATTGATCAACAAGAACTCCTTCGAAGTGGCCGTCAGTGTATGTTCCCCCGTCACATTATTATGGTCCTTTGTAGAAAGCAAAGTCTTCGTATGATCGCGCCTTGTACCGTGTCGCCACACAGAATGTGCTTCTGAAGATAGTGGAGGAGTTTCGAAAGAAGTTCCCGGGCAGCGAGGCATCCACTGCCTTCATGTTACAACGACTTGGTCTCCAATATCAAGGTTCTCATTCCACTTTATCTCATTTGTATAGGCGCGAAGAACGAGAAATTGGCGAACGAAGCCAGGCAGAAACTGTTGAACAACGATGAAACGAACAGTGAAATGGTACTGGGAGTATCCCTTTCTCACATGTTGTAGGATACGAATGAAACGAAACTCGTCGTGAAGAAAGAGAAGGGCGACAAGACCAAGAAGGATAAGGAAGTTCCCAAGAAGGATAAGAACCCAGTTGTCCTTCCTCCTCCTCCTCCTATTGCTCCTCTCGCCATTCTCCCTCCATCTAAGGGTCGGGGACAGGTAACCACTTCTATATCGCTGCTATCGCTTAAGTTTTATAATATTTTTTCTTCTTATGGAATGTTATTGAATCGTGTTTTATCCATCTCTCGCATACTAATTCTGTGCTCTTGATGTTTAGGCTGTTGTCAAGCGATTGAAACTGTTCGGATCCATTGAAGATGATTCGAACCAAGGCGACTCGGATAATGATTCGGACCAGGGAGACTCGGGCCAAAGTGATTCGGATGAGGACTCTGGGGTGATGAAGATGATGCTTGGTGAAGAGGAAGAGGACAATGAGGATGAAGATGACGGATCAACGCCATTCTTTCTCTCGAAACGTATGTTTCCCATCTCTATAATTCATTCCTTTGGTTGCAGCCCCATGTCCGTCAGCCAATAAGGAGGTGAAACACAACGAAGCGCCGGCCGTGGCAAAGAGAGAAACGAGAAGACCGTTGCCGGAACAACCTCCAGCTAAGCCTGCAAAGACTCCCAAAGTCAAGGGTGGCAGTGAGTTCATCCTGGAAACATATTATGTTATTACTGTAGACCAATCAAGTATTGATCCGCTGTTTGCACTGTCTATGGCTATAGCCCATTTTCTTCTAGAACAAGCGGAAGAGGAGTTGCATCCGTCGTGGATAGCGAAACAACGGATGAAGGAATTGCAGAAGGCCAAGCCCTCGGGCAAGAAAATCGTCTTCGATTGATGTGCATAACTTATTTTTTCTCGTTCGATTGTTGTTTCATGTCATTTTTGCATTGTTGTTATTGGTTGTTGCTTGTTTTGTGTATAGCTATAAAGGCCTTTGATATGGAAGCTTTGGTGATATACGCTATAATGAAGAGTTGAAATGAAATCAATAGGATGTGCTGTAGAGGGGTAAATAAAGGGCTGTCAGTATGAGATTTCGAGCTCGTCGAGTTGACATCAACGAAACATATACAACAAATATTATTCGAAAAATAAACACAAGGAATACTATTACTAATGTTAATTTAATTATAGTGTGCTGATTTCACAGTACCGGCGGTTACTGTACGAAGGCACAATGGGAGTGTGACTTTTGTCTTATATTATTTATATGGTTTCGCCGTTTGGAGTATTTAATTTATGGCATTACTACTTTCGGGAGTTTTCGCAGGCGCAAGGAATAGTGTACGAACATTCATTGGGATGCGAATTGTGTTGTGCGTACGCATTTGTACGGCTATTGTAATTGTGTCTGTTTTAGTCTTTTTTTGCAGTGTTTGGTTGTTGCCAATAGTGTTTCTTCTGCATTCCTCTATTAAACAATATTAGGAATTGTATGAACCTCGGGATTGGTTGATTATTTGACTTCCCTTTCTTCGCTTCTTTTTGTGTTGCTCGTGTTCCACTGCCTACCATTGCTATATTTGCATTTTTGTAAGGATGGTTGGTTTCCTCAAAGAGCTGATGAGCTCGTCGCAAGTGCATGTTCCATGTTTTTGTCAGGTGAACGTGCTCCTCTGGGCAAACAGCACTGGGCAGCAAATGTGACCGCTGGGCACAACTTGGATGTGGATAATCGTGTAATAAATGATAGTGGGATAGTTGGGCTCGATAGGCAGGCCCAGTTGGGCACTGGTACGGGTCCAATGGGGTACGGGAGTGTGCCCGATGGAGGATATCGGGCCAAGTTGGACAGGTAGTTGTGACACGATTAGTGTGTATAAGCGATCTCTTTTCTGTGCTGATAGGAGTTCGTGAGTATGTTCTATTCCATGGATAGTCTTCTTCACAGTCTATGGCGTGGTTGTGGATGCCTGTGTCTATCCATCTGCTTTCTCTGTGCTCTCTCATCTCCTGGTGCTCTCTCCTTCGTTGTTCCTGAATCCCTCGATGTGTTAATTCTCCCCAGAATTCCTCCTGGATCCTCCATTCCTCTTCGTCTCCATCCTTATCGTCTGGATTCATTCTTGTTCCTCCCCGGTCCAGGCAGTCTCTCCTCTCTCTCTATCGATCGTATTCTCTTCATTCTGTGCACTCTATCGCATCCTCTCTAGCCTCACTCTCTTCATTCCCTATGATATCTTTCTATCTGGGACCATTGGTACCAAGGACCTTGTCTGCTTCTGTCGTTCTATCCATGGTTCGTCGTTGGGAATTCAGTAGACGGTTGAGGAGGTGTTCCCCTTGTGACGTGTTACACTCTCTTGTCCTGTTATATAGCATGTGAGGATTGGAAATGGTAAGGATATCTGTCCCTCGTCTGCCCATTTCTGTCTTCGTCGTAC
>JACMIJ010000207.1:0-25603 GCA_014805365.1 Koerneria luziae | reverse complement strand
AATGAATATCGCCCCTCCCCTTGCCAGCGGACCAAGGCTCCGCCCACTGGCAAGGGTATGGGGACACAAACAAGAAAACACAAAATACAATAAAATAGTTATGCAACATGTTTCATTTTGCACATTATTAACTTTTTACATCTTATAGAAAATTTTTTGCACATCTTTGAGAACTTTTTGCGCATTTTAAGAAGTTTTTACAATTTAGCGTGTAACCTATTAACTTTGTTGCACAAAAAAGTGCTAATAAGATTAACCCGAAACATTACAACTATGGCTGGTAATTCCACCTAATTGCAAGTGCTAATTGTTTTTGATTAATTGTCAGAAACGGTCATTCAATTTGTCTTAAAATTGACTATTTGTCAGCAAACGCCATCTTCACACGAACCTGACAATAACCGTATTCTGCGCTTCGATGTTCAGTTGTGCATATCGAATACCACACTCTGTGATGTACACGCATTTTGCGCCCCAGAGGCAGCTGCCGGCAATACCGGCCAGAATGGAAACGGGGAACAACGAGTAGTATCTGAAAGATGCGACACTTTTCGGTGATCGACATCCTTTTTAATCCTTTTCTTCATTTGACCCCGAATGTGCTGAATCGGTAGAATTGTGTAATGAGCAATGTGTCAATTGAGTCGAAACGGCAATTATCGTTGTTTCAGCTCAATGGATGCTTTGGCTATAAGTATCATTTCAATTGTCGAATGAGAGGCACCCATTCGACAATTCATTCGTCAGATTTTGAACGATGGCTTGGCTGTTTTGTATCGCACGTCAAGCTAACAATAAGACATTGTAACTTCCGCAGGGCTCAAATTTGCATATTCTTTTGTCGATTCTAGTGACGCTTTTTTTCTGATATGCAAATTAGGTAATGTAAAACGGCGAAAGAAACATGCTGCGTATCACATAATAATAAAATCATGAACTCGCTAACCTCGGTAAGAAGTTGGCGATGAGATACAAGACGTAGACGCACATCGAACAGATCAGCGTCAACTTGCATCCCAATCGATCGATCATAAAAGAGGGCACGAACAACGAGGAGATCGCAACGCTCACATATAACACTCTGCAAAGATCATGACCTTAAAGTCAAAGCAAAGTTGTTTCTTTTTACAATAAGGTAATGCTTTCTATGTGCTTTTGTTAAAATGGGTTCCTAGACGAGGGTAGGTTCTTGATGAGCAGGGAAAAGACAAATTGGCACTTACAGGCTATACGGAAACAAAATTATTATAAATGTAGTAAGTGTTATGACTCAACAATTCCTGACCAATTGTACTGTGCGTACTTTTGCAGCTTGCATATTCATGAGGAAACATAGAAGGAACTTGTGTTATGGCAACACTTGCCATGGAAATAATTCTCTTCATCATCACGTTATTAGTAATCTTTACATTAATTGTAAGTATAAGTGATCAAAAATAAATAAAAACAACAATTATCGTTTTGAATATTTTAAAAAATGTCACCGGGCACTTACACGAGACTATCCGAGCCAAGATGCCCGTTGATCGATGTTTGCAGATTTTGCAGACCATGGAATGCAGTGAAGAGGAAGAGAAATGCGAACGAAATGATCCAGAGATTGGCCTGATTGTAAGCATTGAAGGAAAATACACCTTACACATCATAGGATAAAAACGTTGTAGAAAATAGCACTTCTAACAATTCCTTTTAAAGTAATCTTTGTATCTGTGAAACGATATGTGTGTAACATAAAGTATTATGATCCTATGACTAGCCTAGATAAGAAAGAGTTAAGCTTATCATGAACTTATCATAAGCATATCACGACATAGCTTATCATGAGCTAACTTGATAATCTTACAATTAGAACCCGTTACATACGATCAAATGGCGCCGCTACGAATAAGAACGATAAGAACCCTCGGACAAAGACTAATCAAATTAGCGAGCATTGTTCTAGAGTTATTATCCAGGCGGTTCTTATATTGGGCTTTTTTTATTTTTTTTATTTATTTTTTTTAGTCAAATTACTATTTGGCAATCTAATTGTAAGAGAAAAAGTAACCTACCCGTATTTTCCGCATCACTTTCTCGGTTCTTCGTCGTTCGGCACCGGAGAGCGCGGCTCGCTTTTGTTTCCTTATACACTTGGCGATAAATTCTTGGCTGGAAAGAACAGTAGTTCATTAGCATAAACGAAATCAAGCATTTGTAATATTTAATTTGAAACAACAAACGCATTGGCCGATATCACTAATACGCTACGATCAGAGGTGGAATGAAAGACCGAACAACGGCACCTTTTCCTAGTTCATATAGCTTACTTTGTGTAATTGAAAAAAAACACACACAACAATAAGATTTGATCATACAGCTACAGCCAAATAATTATATAAGGACACGGAACGTTCCTTTTTTGGCCTATACAAAATCATCTTATGATACGAGGTGATACTCGTATCTTGCAGTTAATTTGCGGGGCGCTATATATGACAAGCAACCAAATGCAGGGTAACCCAACGTTCCTAGCTTTATTACAGAACAAAGTTAGAGGTACGAAATAGTGTGCTTGTGAGCTTTCTAAAGAGGCCGGAAACCGCCATTACATTCGCTCAAGATATGTTCACAATCAGTGTTTTACTGACCCTCCGCTTTTATGTTCCGGGAATACACTTAAGCAAATCCCTTGGAAAGCTGACGGTTTCTTTCTCTTTTTAAGCGCACGTTACAGTTCGTCCCTGATTACAGTACCTGTACAGATAGTTGATGCCGGACTCCTCTTCGAGTTTGTTCATGAGATCCTGTACGGTGACGACGCTTTTCTCCTTCGCGAGTCGTTTCCGACTGCCGTGCACAGGACAGTACGGATCGTATTCATACGGACCCCGGGACGGCCCTTCGTCGGCTGTTATTTCGTTATCGTAAGCACTGAAATATAAAGTTACTAAAATAACATTTTGACTACCGGAACGCTTGGAACTGACGTCTTTCAGCTAGTTCTTTTTCGATTCAGCCTACATAAATCAATCTTTTAGATATTCATCTTTGCCATTAATTAACCGATTTCCTCAAGCAGCAAACTGTAAAACGCAGTGCCTCAAGTTTCTTATTGTTAGTTCAAGGACTAATTGCTACTGTAGATTGCTAGAAGCATGTTCAGTATTTCCTTATTATTAAACGATTGAGAGATGATTGTTATTGTCGATTGCAAGCAGCTTGACCAGTATGAATATTCTTATTGTTAGGTCAAGGGTTGAATGTTCCTGCAGATTTTAAGAAGCATGTATAGTATTTCCTAATTGTTAGCTCTAGCGCTTTTTGTTACTGCAAGAAGCACGGCCAGTATTCTGTGCCCGCTTACCCTCTCTCGGTGTCCTCCGTCTTATCGTCGGTTTCCGTCTCGTCTCCGTATTCCTCGTCTTCCTCCACTGTGTACGCTCGCATAGTTCGAAAGTCGAACCTCCTGTCTTTCCGGAAAAATTCCATGGGACGGTCGCATAGTTCTCCTAACCTATAAAGAAAAACCGTTCGCCTTGGGTTCTTTTTTCAGCTTACAACGGTATTTTTACGAATGTTTGAGTACATGTGCACAAAGGACCCCAGCATACAACAGATTATGAGACCTCTAACAATAAAATGTTGGCAATGTGGTTTTACTGTAGACTAGAAAGCCAAACGCTTGCACCTCCAATAGCTTGATTGATGTTTCACACGTTTAGTATAGGTATAGGACTGAAAGTGGGGGCACTAAAACTATCAACTTTCAATGTTTGGAGATGACAAATCCTCGTTTACACACATACAGTACGCACTTCCTAACATACAGTTCTTGCTTAACATTATCACTAAAAAAACTCTTACATCTTATTCTAGCTAATAATGGAATGTGCATCTTACGGTATTTCTGGAATGTCCGCTTCTCGCTTGAGTGTATGGTCGCTTTTCTTCGGCAAGACGCCAAGCTTCTTCAAGACGCTCGAACTCGCCTTCCGTATTGCTTGAAACGGACTGGTTGTTCTGCAAGGAATATGGTTCTTAGGCAGCCAAAAGCTTCTTCCCATTAATAAACTTATACATCCTCACATATGTTCTAAGCTTTTGCTTATTGTTAGAAGATTCTATGTAAACGCTGTTACTCTCCAATTTTTAATCAACCTTCCTTCCTAACATTGAACGGTAACCCGTGGAAATCCGGTGATGATAATAAAACAAGGATCTTAGTAAAACGTTATTAGCTAAATATGCTTTAAAAGGATTCCTGATTCAAGGAGGCCCGAAACCGTCATTTCATTCTTACAAAACGTATTCATAACGAATATTTTATTGACCCATCACTTTTGTGTTCAGGGAATACAAGCAAATTCCTCGGTATTCTGACCATCTTTAAAGGGGTTATAGGTTGAGACAAAGATATAGTAGTTTGGAAAGAATCTGCATTACTCGATCATTTGCTGTACTTTTCCACTCTTCGCCACCTCGCACTTGGTCGCATACTTCAGCGTCTTCTCATACACATACACCTCCTCCTCCTCCTCTTCCGCATCCGCTGCTACTGTGCGCTTCTGCGGATCATGCTCGATGATCAGTGCCTGACACGCACCGTGTGCGGGTCTTCGCCGATAGTTGAGGAATACGGAGAACGTGACCGTGGGATCGCTTCTAGCCGGTGAAGATCGGACGGCTAATTGCAGCATTCGCATGTATTCGGGTGCGTCGTTCCATGAATAGTGGTCCATATTGACACCGGCGAGGGTGCGTGGCGGTGCACTGGACTGCCGGAGGCGAATGACCATGGTCCGCTTCAAGGTGACGAAGTTGTAATAATTAATGTATTTGTAATAAGTGCGAAATTCATAATGAGATCGACGGATGGAAAAATGTGTAAGGAAATAGTGAAGAGATCGTCCAGGAATGATTAGCTCTATCCCTGAGAGTAAAATATAGAGCACAATGGAAAAGGAAAAAACTGTCCTAATGACAAATTCCTCATTCAGAAGGACTTCTTTGGCTAGCAAATTGCAGAAAGGTCATAAGACCGTTTACACCTTATTGTTAGTACTGTAAAGCATGTCACATGTAGCAAGACTTAACAGACTGGACCTAATTGTAAGATGAACTAGTAATAGGTATGTTTATGAGATTCTTATACAACACCGAGCATAGAAAAGCCGAGTCTGGGAACCAGACGCAAAGGTGTAACAAAATGGAAGCAAATTGACCCGTGCGGACCCAGGTTGCGAGGGGCTGGTTGGCATCACTCGGATGACCCCTCGGGCATGTGTGTATGTGTGTGTGATCCATGAAGCATATCACACCCGGCTATTGATAAACACTTATCACATGATGAACTGAGTGAAGCATAAGCTTAATACGTCGTCGATGTGTCGAAAATACTCACAAAAGCCATATACTTTGAGTGTTTCAAGCACTCTTAGTGCTGAAGTGTTTATAACACCCATTTTCTCGATAGGAGCACGGAATACTTAACACTGAAGAAAATGAGGGTTTTAAACACTCTCGCACAATTGAGGCTTGTTTCTATCCAAATTACAAGCAATAATAGCGAACCCTACGGTTCGGCCCAGGATATGTTAGTGCTGTAACTCATTTGTAGTGGATTCGAATAGTGTGGTCGAATATGACCGTAGGAAAGTTTTGTGCTTTTTGTTTGGATTCAGAAAGGGAGAAATGTGGTGAATAAAGAAATACCTTTAGTTATCAAGATGTAGAGAGCTAATTTCTTACAATTAGAAGAGACGACATTGATTAACAAATACATTGTGAAACTTACAATTAGGCATTTCGCTTGTAAGACAAGAGTTTTTGATCTTCGTAGATCAAACAATAACATTGAGCATAATATTGAAGAACATAAAATATAGCTAGCCGAAACATTGCAGCATTTGTTGAATGGCCACCAAGTGACCAGTTGTGGGGGGGGGGGTTCACCTCCCAGTCAAGTGTACATATATTTTCGTGGAGCGGTGGTGCCGATTGATACGAGTGTGGGGAAACAAATTCGAGCCCCCCTCCTTCTTGGAGGCATTGGGGATAAAACCTTGAGGCCACACAGTGTACTGGTCAGTACAGACAAATACAAAGTCAAGCACAAGTTAATATAATTAGCGTTATTGTTCGAGTCCACTCAAACAATGGTCAAAGGAGCTGCGAAACGGTTATTGCCTCCTTTACATTGGGTAGATCATAAGAACTAGTAAGCATAGACGACATTGCCAAGGGGTATTGCCACAGTTCAAAGTGCTTGCAATTTCGTGCTCACCATACAGGGACGTAGAACATAGTGGTTGAGCGGTCTGCAGGCGCCTAATCAAATGCTGCCTGCTGCAGCACACTTGCGACTTGTATTCGGTGCAAGCGCCAGGAAATGTTGTTTTCTTTGGTATTTACCAGTTCTTCCAAACGTCATGGAGCTCAGAGAATGGAAAGCTCGCCGGTACTGTATCGTGTCATTCCTTACGGCCAGGCATCATCAATATTCTTCTTCCGGTATGCACAGACCTGCATTACCAGACCGCATCAAGAACCATCTCTCTAGGATCGGCAATTGATAGTGTCAGTTTCAGAAAGAATAATCGGTCTGGCGAAAAGGTGTTCAGAAGGTCGTCAAAAGAGAGAGAGTAAACTCACTTCTTGGTTATGCCCATACAGTCCTATGG
Source organism: Koerneria luziae (assembly GCA_014805365.1). Classification (NCBI taxonomy): domain Eukaryota; kingdom Metazoa; phylum Nematoda; class Chromadorea; order Rhabditida; family Neodiplogasteridae; genus Koerneria; species Koerneria luziae. The sequence continues at coordinate 18,944 of JACMIJ010000207.1, read as the reverse complement.
ATAGAAGAGACTACTATACATTGAAAAGTGAGCTTACTCGTTCCCTAAATGTCCCGTAACTTCGCGGTAACAACGATAAGGCGAATATGCCTCGAGCCGGGAAACCGCACTGTATTATCCAGTGCAAACGATGATCACATTGTCAGCGATCAAATGTCATTTGTGGATCATCATTGTACTATTGGCTCCGTTCTGTACAAATGTCCGACTGTCACTGCGTAATCAGATCTTATTGTTAGGTTTCTTTCCTATTTCACAAACTTGCGAAGGCATTCTCGCTTTGCGCAACCCCAGGCCGTTTGACAAGCATATGAACCTGCTATAATATGAACCGTAAAAATTTGAATATGCTTACAAAAATGCATAGTGACAGTCGGATATTTGTGCAGAAGGGAGTCAGATATGCCAATAGTAGCTAGTTTATCGTATTTTGACGGAATCAAGTGTTTCAGCTTGTTTTTTTATTTAGAAAGAAAACAGACTTTTTCCGCTTTGCTTCAATTTCTTCCTCCATTATTTGCTGATGCATCGCGTCCAGATCGAGGTTCTCTATGTTGATGACCATCTAAAGCGTTTTATTTTTAAGTTAATTATTGTAAAATAATCGTTTAAAAAATATTGTATATCGTATTGTATTGCATTGTATTACATATATTTCTCTATAGACTAAACATGTACACGTTGCATGATTTCATGGTGAACGTTTCCCTTTAAAAGCAACATTCAACGAATATCTCTGCTAACAATGAGCGTACAATGTGTGCTAGCTAACAGTTACTATTAGCTTACCTGACTCCGTTCTGTACAAATATCCGACTGTTGATTTGTAATGGTATCTTATTGTTAGGTTTCTTTCTAATCACAAAGTATCAAAAAATTTTCACAAACCTATGTCGTTTCACAAGCTTGTGAACATGTACTGAATTGTGAAAAGCTTGAATTGAATATATAATGACAGTCGGATAATTGTACAGAATGAAGTGAGATATTCCAATAGTAGATTCGAGAACATCCACTATTCCAGTTATATTGTTTTGTAGAATGTAATGACGTTGAAAATAAAACTGTTGGTGGGCTTAATTGGTAGATTGAAAGCTGTGATTGCTGCTAGCGTTCTTATAGCCACAGCTTGTTGCTACTGCTGGTCTACAGTACCTAATTTGCGTACGATCACAAATGCATCATTCCATTAACAACGAGATATGCAAATTTATGGCCGGCAGACGTTTCACTATATTATTCCAATTTGATATTAGTGTCTTCCAGTATGATGTGATTGTCGCTGTCCGTGCGGTGACATTTCATTTTTTGCATGTCATGGCCATCGCTCAACACATGTTTCACGTTGCATTTTGGTGTAATCTGCGGCCCAGAATATCACAAAATAAACGTTGTTGAGTTTGGTAACAGATTGCAACAACAATATGTTTACTGTTTCAAAAAAGGATATATACTTATGACCAGAATTGTTCGCTCGGTTTTACCAAGGCGCTCACAATAAAATTCTTGATCATGCATGCATTACTAAATAATATTGCTTATAGTATTACTATTAAAAACTGTAAATAATGAACAAAGGGAAGAATTATTGTTACTTTGGGCATTAAAAGCACAAAGTGCGTGCTTCTTCTTTCTGAGTGGTGTAACATCTGGTAGACATTAGCGATGGATATCCGTTCCCTTTGCTAACAACGCCCACTAAACATACTTTAAACCTGATAACATTACATTTTTACATAAAAGCAAACGTTGATCCAAAGAACATATATCATAAAACGCGAGAAACACAACACTTGTTGCGTTTCAACGAGATCGCACTGGAGTTTTTTGTGGAAATATGGTAGCTTTTTGTTCTAACAATAAGAGAATCACGATTTGTAACTACTATATTTTCAGGAATCAAAATTTTGCCCGATATTTTTTTAGCTTAATGATCTGTCTTAAACTTTTCCTGTATTCGATTACACCAAAGCAAGCACGTTATGACAGTGTAGCTTTTGGCTGGTCTTATATTTGCATATTCCTTTGTTCGAGAGATTGAGGCCTTAATTATAATATGCAAATGAGGTATTGTAAACCAGCAAAACAACATGGAGGAGTCTAAGCTCATAGTATTAACACAAAGAAATGGACTTACATCGCTAATTCTTGATGCCCTGGAGGGCGATCGCGAGTATCGCGGATCACCGGAGACCGACGGCGCCTCCGCACCCTTGTCCTCCACCAAGTCCCAGGCATTGTCGCCCATGCCTGCAACTTACAATAAGAATAAACTTTACATTTCGTTTGAAAAAACGGCCATATCGTGTAGAATGCATAAGCAGAATACTTATGCATAATCGGGAAAATAAAAGTTACGGGAGTATTTTGGCTGGTTTGGCTCCACTGTATAGATGTAAAACAACAAATGCAAGAAAAAAACAACGATGGTTTCTCTTTAAATCGCATATGATGCAGTAAAAGATCATCAAGCCAACAACAGATTTATCAAAACGATATTTGATAGAGGAAACTTTAAAAAAATCTTTTCCCGAATTAACACCCTTTGTTGGTCAAGCTAACAATAAGCAAAGACACTTGCTAATCGACAAACAATACAATCCTTATAATTAGTAATAGCCACAAGTAAACAACAAGTTTGATATTTCTCTGCTTCCCGATATGAAGCAACATTATCATGTAACTTGCTTTCTTACGTGAAATCTTTACCACAAGCGCACAAATTGAAACTTGCTTGGTTGTTGCAAATCTTTTTCATAGTCTTCTTTCAAGTTGAGGATCGCATATACTACATTGCTAACAACGAGTAGAAGTATAATACTTCCTAACATGTCCCGGCTTCTTCGGGACCCCCCCCCGTGCAGGCGATTAAGCCTTGATTCGAGAGAACTTTACTTTTTTTAACTTCCAACACGTTTGCATTTAGTATTTGCGTAATTATTACAAAACACCATGCACGTATGCTTTCAGTTTTTAAGAGAGCCAAAGAAACTGCCAGTTCACCGAGGAATTTGCTTATGTGTGTTTCCTAAACACAAAAGTGACGGGTCCATGAAACACTCGTTATAAACGCATTTTTTGCGAACGAAATGACGGTTTCCGGCATCCTTTAATATGAAACTGTTGATCACTTGTTGAGTGTGAAAGGCATTGAAATGGATTACGCGTAAATAATTTGTGCACTTATGATCTTCACATTTGACAAGCTTGTTCAACTACAAATGGCTTACTTGACTCCGTTCTGTACAAATATCCGACTGCCGATTTACAACGGTATCTTATTGTTAGGTTTCTTTCCACTTACTCATATTTGCCAAAGTATTCAAATTTTTCACAAACCAATGCCATCTCACAACCTTGCGAACTTGTACTGAATTGTAAAAACTTTAATATACAGTGAGAGTCATTGAATATACAGTGACAGGCGGATATTTATACAGAACGGTGTCAGATATTCCAATAGTAATATGTCAAAGGAAACATAGGAAAACTGGTGCAGCCCGTGGTGATTTCGCATTGCTCCAGGGCAGGGAAGAAAAGGACACGAAAAAGAAGAAGAAGAAGAAGAAGAAGAAGAAGAAGAAGAAGAAGAAGAAGAAGAAGAAGAAGAAGACAAAGCAGCAGCAGCAGAAGAAGAAGACGGAGAGTGCCGTTTCGGGTCGGTCCGGTGTGTGTAATGCTTGACGGGGATCTGATCAAGAACAGCTGCCGCCGTCCCCCATTCGAAACCCGGAGTAGATCATAAACGATTTGCGGTGTTTTCGTGTTTTTCTTATTACGAACAATAAGATTCGTTTCTGCACAACATTTGAGGCCAAGCTCATTGTGAGAGGTTGATCGAACTAACAATATGATGAGCACAGGTAAACCGTTGGTCTCAAACTGGCATATTCTTTTGTTATGAGGAGTGAAGCCTTTGTTAACGTATACAAATTATAGGTATTGTAGACCGGTCTGAGCAAAATGTTGCGCGTTTTAGTAATGAAACATATTATTGGCTTATCTGACTCCGTTCTGTGCAAATATCCGACTGTCGTAATATACTAAATTTTTCAAGTTTGTCGCAGTTTACAAGCATAAGAAATGACATAGATTTGTGTGACAGAGTATGAATACTCTGTCAGATTTATGTATTTGGAAAGAAACCTAACAATAAGATTTGATCCTACAGTGACAGTCGGATATTTGTACCGAGCGGAGTCAGATAAGCCAATAATATATGGTAAGTGCCGTTTCAGACAGTTTTTCGTTTCCGAATCCCTTACATCCTCCGCAAGTTTCCACTTCAGTCTGTGTTTTTCAGTTTGGTATATTGTTTCCATTTCGAGAAAATAATCAATACTTACTAAAAAGAATGACGTTAAAACACACAATGTATTTTTTCATTCATTCATGAAAATCCATTTGCAACTTCAACATTCAAATTACTTTACTTTCGACAATCCATATTTACAAGGTGTAATATGTAGTTCGGAATTGTTCGAATACTGTTAAAATGTTATTAAAATAATCACGTATAGTAATTTGTATAAGTGTTAACGTTTATAAAGAAAAAATAGTTTGATATAACTACTTGTTAGTAAGTGAGATTAGTCGGTTTCGGTTTCTATCGTCTGACCGGCTACAAAACGAAGAATCAGAATGGCCCACACATTGATTTCGTCCATTGAAACTTCCACTGGTCTCAAATTTGTATATCTCTTTGCCTTTGTAAGGATCCTTGGTTATCGTATGCAAATTAGGTACTGTAGACTGGCGGAAGCTGTTCTGTCACATCCTTTGTGCTCCCTGACAGGTGATCAACATTATCTGATTGCTTGCCAATCTCAATAGATTCGTCGAGTTAAAAAAAGCGTGTCCCGGCCAGCTGTCGTGAAGAAGACAAGAGTCGGGGAGGGGGGGGGGGGGGGGGGGCGGGGACGACAGCAAGCGGATACGAGTGGACATACTCCTCCCACACTCGTCGTGGTCATCAATTTTTGTTGTCGGAAGTAAAATCAAATTTTAAGTTTCTTAAATACTCTTGCCCTATTGAGGCTTATTTTTCTTTGAATACGTGACAAACATGTACAAAGGGACGACTATCGGTTGGGTGCTGACAAGGCAATGAATACTAAGACAGTGAAAGTTTGGTCGATCTCAAAGTTCTATATCCGTTTGCTCTAGTAGACAAGGCTGTTGTAATCTTATGCAAATCAGATACTGTAGATTGACGGAAGCAACATGCAATGTCGTCTTGCTTCTTACTAATTGCACGGCTTTACTGGACTTACGACAAAATCATACTGCCAAAACCGAGGATCAAGCAACGGTGTTTTTTGGACTTTTCATCTTCATATTAATACATTGAAGTTGCGGGACATTTAACGTCGAATTTCGTAGGACCGATTAGTGTTCGCGAAACCAGCAGGTGTCGCTTATTGTTAGGGAGAGAGCAGAAAGTACCTCACAATGTCGATAACGGCAGTGGAATCATCTCAATCCATTACCTTGCTGTATTATAGGTTCCTTTATTTATATGCGTATTTGTAATTAATAATAATTAATGCTTCAATGGACTACACAAACGAAAATAACTGGTGTTTGGTTGAAATTGGGAAGTGGGCTGCAGCCTCCTCACTACAGCTTGGAGAACACCGGTTTCTTCCCCTTCGACATTGTTGCTGTGACGGCGGCAGCGATATCATCCGTGTGTAGTTGAGACATGTTCCAGTTTGCCTGAAATATAATACTAAACTGTTCTTGTACATATACAACAACGTTAAACTGTTAAATATAAAATGTACTAATCGTACAATAGTTAGTAAGTGTACGTGCATCCGAGAAATTCACTACTGGCACTAATTGTAAGACGATTTGGTTTTGCTAACAATAAGTAACAGTTACTAAAAATTATAAGCTTTTAGCAACTCTTTTACATATATAGTAGAACTATAGAATCCAAGCTACTTTTAATATTCTAACAAAGCTTTGGAAGTTCACTGTAATCAGTGCTCAGAATGAACAGGTGATCTGTGTCACATCGGCATACCACGTATTGTAGTGAATCGTCAACAGGATGATCGCGAGCGTAGTTCAGCACTACTTTTGTACCCTGCAATGACTCAGAGAAAAATAACCATCTGATATGCCTGCAAGGTGCTTGAACGTTAATAACCCTCATGTTCTCCCAAGTTAAAGATGCTGACTATAAACTATATCTGATTCAAAAAATGAGGGTTTATAACACTACAGCACTAAATAGTGAATAAACCCTCAAAATTGAGGGTTAATTGTTTGTGAGCACTTAGTTTTCCTGTCACCTATTGTCTTGGAATACAGTCGGGTTAGTCGGTTAGGCTGATAGAGGCCGAAACCGACTAACTCTTTTTCTCTAACAAACGGAAGCTTTTTTTTGTTATATACTTTACCCAACCTTGTTTCCAACAAACTCATGGCATTCACTGCGTTTACATACAGATCCAAGGGGAAGATCCCAAAAACGCCGAATCATAAGCGCATAAGCTCATATTCTTGTCAACAAGCAACTGATCGACATAAATTTAGACATTTGGTCCTAAATCGAACATAACTTTTTTGACCTTAAAAAATTGTTTTGTTTTCGCCGTTACTTTTCCAGTCCCACAAGCTAAGAGGTTACTGCAAAAAGGAAAAGCTTAGCCTCGATCAAATACCAAAAAACAATCACAAGTCCATCACTTCAATTGATCTCCACTCAAAAAGCGACTGTTAATACCGCTACTGGATATGAGTATAAGATGAAATCACATAAGGGTTAACCAGGAACAAGTGTGCAATAAAGGCAACAACAACATTCGATTGTTGTATACTTCAAGAAACGTAAAGCCGGCGTTTGTTATTGCCCGGTAGTTATGTTGCATTCCTTCCAACAATTGACACAAACGTAGAACAAAGAGTATTGGATTGGTGTGTTGCTAGCCATTGATAGCAATTTACCATTGACGCCCTAGCCACATTTGATCTACCATTAGTAGCCAATGACAGTAGTTGAGAAGGATTCAAAGTTTCTCCCTTAGTTAAACGATTTTACTTGGTGGCTCGACAAGGTCGAATCATAACGATCTGCCAATCTTACAATTAGGAACGTTCCCATTCGTAGCGCATCTCTTTTTTTTCAGATCAGGAATACTTGTTTGTTGTGTGTGCCTAACAATAAGAAGAAGCTAATCAGTGAGCGCACGCAAGCGTTCGTGGTGTAATGGTTAGCATGGATGCCTTCCAAGCATTCGACGGGGGTGCGATTCCCCCCGAACGCATTAATTTTTGCACCTGTTGGTAGAAAATAATGTTGTTATTTCTTTTGCATTTAGGTTTATCTTTACGCCCTCACATTACGTTTATTTTCTTTAAAAGCATTGCAAAGTTGATGTTTATTTGTGTTAAAAATGAGTGTGTAACAGACGCGCAACATCTGTAAGGGGATCAACCATATAAGGAAATGATGCTTTTTGCCTCCGAGGATTCACTGCTTCCAGCTCTTTTTAACAATATAGAAACAAGTCATACCTGAACTGCAACCGGGCTGTTACTAGCAATGTGCTTGGCAAACTTCGTCGCTTCTTCCATCATTTCCTCTTGGGTGTCAAAGATTCGGCTAACCAAACCTTAAGAGGAATCTTGCAACTAGTGATATGCAAACAACACGTTACATTATTGCGAACAATAACATTTTACACACGCAACAATGACTTAAAGTACAGAACGAAGCCAAGTATTCCAAGAGTGGTGCGTACCATATTGAAGTGCCTCCGGTCCATTGAATTCTCTCGCGCTGTACGCGAGATCCCGCAGCCAGGAGTGATTGCCGACGATCTTCGGCAGTCGATTCAGACTGCCCACATCAGCGGCGAGGCCAATCGCCACTTCCTGACAACCATTTTATAAATACCTTTGAAATCTTTATTTAAGTTCCAAGGCATTTGGTTACAAGACAAATGCTCTTATAGGGACGGGGGATTGGGGATAACAATTACTTATAAATGATGGAGTTAAACGTTGGGTAAGGGGGTAAAATCTTCTATCTGATTGTGAGAATGGAGTCTCTGAGAATCTTCTGGTTCAGAAACTAATTGACTGCTAGTTGAAGGATTGAATACGGCAGTGGAAACCTTATTTCCTCAAAACCCTGAATCCCTGTAAGTGCATATGCCTAAAACCAGATGCCTTGGAAAATCTATTAAATTTATTATCTATTAAACAACAGTAACCTTGTCAGCACTTCAACGGATAACATAGTGAGCTAGGATGCTTGAGAAAACGAGACAGCCTTTTTTAGAATACGACGTTCTAGAACCACACGTCAGAAAGCGATGTTTCAATACAAAGTCTACAAGAGAAAGGATTAATGGAACGGGAACTCAAAGCAATGGTTCACATCAATCCACCGCTTACATGCATGCAATGTCTGAAATGCTTAACTAGCGGGTAATGATTAAAAAAGAACCTTATCTCATTGTCAGGAAATATATATTACTTGAGGAATAATCTGCGAAAACTCATGTTCAAAAGTAATACCTTGACGGAGAACCGCACATCCTTGGTACAGAATCGTATGTCGCATGCGCTCGCGATATCGATCGCAACACCCAGTGCGTAACCGTGCATCACCGCAATCACCGGCTTACAGCACTGTAAGGTTAGGTAACGGTTTTGGGGTTCATCAATCTGAAGGGTTCCTCGATGAGGAACTCCTCTCTCTTCAATTTCCTCACGGAAAAAGGTTGTGTGCCTGGTTTTGGCGCAGAATAAGCAGATCCGGAGGAATGCTTTTGGTTATCGTATCATAATTGTTTTCCGGCTTTCGCACAGAACTTTAGTGCAACGGAACCGTTTCTGGGTGGAATGTATACCTTCCACAGGCTATGGTCACCAGAGTGCATCAGGAATTTCAGCCTTATAGGAACAAAAAATGGAGCTTGTAGAGTAGATGGAATGCAAAATGGCGCAAATGGGGGTCAACCTACCTTTTCCATGGTTGTGATGGCATCCTGCAGCTTGATGAGGTTCCTCCTGGTGGTGCGTCCCTTCCTCGCCTCGTCCAATCCCTCGTCCAAGCCTATCCCGGAGGCATCTTTACCAATACCTGATCAACTGATCTTTGGAGGGAATCACCTTGGAGATCGATGCCAGAAGAGAAGGCCCGGCCGGCTCCACTCAACAGGATCACGCGACAGGATGAATCCTCATCCAGACGGGTGAAGATTTCGGCGAGTTCACTGAACTCACGGAAATATATGCCTTAAATTTTGAGTCTCTTTAGTGCTGGAATGTTGAAACACTCAGTTTCTCAATACGAATACGAAATACTTATTGTTAGCACTGAGGAAATTGAATGTTTTGAACAGCGCTGCACTATTAAGCCTTTTTAAAGACGTGCTTCACGCTGTAGAGATGATGGGAGTCTTCGGTAAGTCTCAAACGAGGCCGGAAACCGTCATTTCATTCGCAAGAACGTGTTCATAACGAATGCTTTACTGACCCGCTACTTTTGTGTCCAGGGAATACACATAAGCAAATTCCTCGGTGAGTTGACGGTTTCCGGCGCCCTTTAAAGAATAGGCCAAGAATCGGCCAAAACGCAGACCGGAATTCAGCGAAATTGACGGCATTCAGTTGCTTGGGACGATTCAGCTGGACGCTGTAGACATAGTCGCCGAGGTCCTTGACCAGCACGTACTGATAATGAGTATACGAAGACATGCACCTAGAAGTTTTTGTATATTCAAGCCCATTGAGAAGATGAGTGTTGCGAAAGAACTTTTGAGTGTTTAAGATGCTCAAAAGTTGAAATTTTTTGTGAGTTGCATATTGTTACGATAAAAGAATGCAAACACTATTATTGGACAAATGTCCGATTGTCGTTATATATTAAATTTTGCAAGCGCTTTCAAGTTTTTGATGGTTCAACATAGACTTACAAGCTTGTGAAATGAAATAGGTTTGCCAATAATGTGAATACTTTAGCAAATTTTGGAACTTTGAAATAAACCAAACAATAAGATTTGACCGAACATTGACAGTCGGATCTTTGTACGGAACGGAGTCAGGTCTGCCAATAATTAGGATGGTGATAAGGAACTCAAACACTCAGAGAAATATAACCCTCATTTTTTTCAGTGATAAGTATTTCGCAACCCTGTTCAAAAAACGAGGATTTATAACACTGCAACAGTAAACAGTGAATAAAACCCTCAGATTTGTGGGTTATTTTTCTGTGAGCACGATCTCATGGAAACTAACTTGTAGGATAAATGTAACAAAGAGAGACATGAGAAAACAAATGCTTTATAAAAATATTGCGAAGAACACCGCTCTTGTTGTTAAATACAAAAGTTTGTCGGTCAACCAACTGTGCGATAAGGCGTAAACATGTTTGGGGGGGGGGTAGAGTGGAATATCAGTCAGTTTATAGTTTGATCGTGAGATTGACTACAAACTACAGTGTAGTATTGGCTGGTATCTGCCTTTTCTCCGGTCCATCAATGGTAGAAGAACAGTTTGCATTGCTGCATTTTGTCTCTTGCATATCGAGAGACTGCATGCTACAAACCTCATTTGCAAAATTTGACTCCGCCCAATATAAGAAACGCCTGGATAAGGACCCTAGAATTATGCACGCTAATTTGATTATACTTTGCCAGAGGGTTACAGAGTAATAATCCATATTAAGCATAATAATGAGAGATATAATACGCCTGTGAATACCAGCAATATATGAAACATAGCCAGGATTCGCCGTCAAAAATCCATCACGTTACGGCGCAGCATGTTTCTTCCACTTTGTAACAATACCAAATTTGCATAAAACACCGAAGGCTCTTTATGACAAAGAAACATGCAAATCTGAAACCTCTACAGTGCCTAATTTGCATACACTAACAATGGATTTACTCGCTGTAGCAAAAGGAAATGCAAATTGAGATCAGCGGAAGTTACACTCAACAAGGAGTGAATAGTGTCGCAAATGTACAATGAAACATCCTTATTGTTAGGTGTTCTAACAACAAGAACTACTTCATTCCTTGTTGAAACCACAGCAACACTATGACGAATTCTCCCGCCAGTACACAGGGATGTTTCGTCAAGAAGCAGCACTTGACGTGCACTAAGTTACGAGATTCTTGAAGTACTTCAGGTTTTTGTCGGGAAACATACGCGGATCTTGGGTTGCTTTTGCCGTTGGCTGTCTCTTTCCTTTTGGGTGTTACTATTATTTCCATGATACTGATCGTGAGACAGTGCAACTTTGGCTGTTCACAAATTTGCATATCCCTTTGTATCATAATAGTCAGTGAATGTCTTTGTTTTCATATGTAAATTAGGAACGGGTGTTTTTTTTCAGCGGGAACAATATGACGTATCTTACTGTCAACAACGTCTTTACGTCTAAACAGAGAAGTTACCTGTGATATTCGCAAACAGAGCTACCGTTTCGAAATATTACAATATGTGCGTTTATTGTTCGTATAAAATATCCCCGCGAGGAGTTTTATGAGGGAGGAGGGGGGGGGACACTGCAACTGAAGTGCACGACTATTCCCGGCCTCTGTGAGTAGGTGGCAGGGGCTCATTCTCGGGTTCTTGCACCCTCTCAATTCTGGGTGCGCACTCTGTTTCTGACAGCCTCCTCCTGCTGTCCATAGGGCACATCGCAGATGTTCGATGATTGTAATACTCCCACCACCCAAGTTGAGTCGGATACGACTACTCAGAGAAAACTAAGCCTCAACTTTTGAGCGTTTTAAACACTTTTTAGTGCTTGATTGTTTATGCCCTTCATTTCTTCAATAGGATTACAAAATACTTAACACTGAAAAATAAGTGTTTTCAAACGCTCAAGCACTATTCAGGCTTATTTAAGACTTACTTTCTCTGAGTACTGTTGCACAAAGTTGTTCTCTGTTTCGAATTCTAAAAGAGGCCGGAAACCGTAATTTGTTCCCAAAAAATGCGTTCATAACGGTGTGTTATATGGACCCGCTACTTTTATGTTCAGGGAATACACATAAGCAGATTCTCCCCAGCAAACTGATGCCTCTGAATCCCTGTGTTCATAACACATACTAATTGTAAGAGAACTGTTGCCCATTATTGCTTCCTTACAGCCTATCATTGTGCTTAATTTGCATATGATAACAAAGGGCTTACTATTGACATACCTGACTCCGTTCTACACAAATGTCCGCCTACCGCTTAATATTCAAATTTGCCCAACATATTTAAATTGTTCATCGGTCATTGCATTGTTTATGCACTAGTGAGACCGCCTAACAATAGAAAAAGTTGGATATGATAGCAGAATTTGAATATTAAGCGACAGTCGGACATTTGTATAGAACGGAGTCAGGAATGTCAATAATACTTGCTAGGATAAAGCAATATGCAAATTTGAGACCGGTGGAAGTTGCGAAATCCCAGTTTTGGTGAATGCGAGTTGTCGTGACTTTTGATGCGCGAATTCGCACACGCGTGGGTTGCCCGGATGAACTTTGAGGTGTATGCCAATTGTTATGTGTTTTTTGGATGGATGCTGTTGAATGAGTAATGCGGCTTTCACTCAAACGACACACCCGTATTTCGGCCATATTTCACCGGATAATCACCAGGTTTCGGGCAGTTTGTCTTTTCTTGCTTTGCTGGCTATTGCCCGTGAAAAATATGTTTTTTTTGCCGTTCTGGTGCATATTTTTTCATGATCTGCTCATTTTCAGTCTGTTTGAGTGTCTTTCATGCTTTTACATACCAAGGTAATGCATAGAATTGGTTAGCTTGCAGTACACTTTCTCTTTTTTATCTGTTATTTGAAGTAATGTACTATGTAAGCAAGTAAGAAACTCTAACTATAAGAAGCAACCTTGGTCGTGCCTTATTTACATAAGAATACAAAATTGTTCTCCGGAAGAAAGAAAAACGCAACTTTGAAACCGATGGAAATTCTTGCACCAACTAATATGTTGCTAATTATGCATAACCCAATTTAGCACGTTCTAGTTTGCTTCCACTCATTAAGCAAGAGCATATTCCCTTCTTCTTCTTCCTTCTTTTTCTGTTGGATCAAAGGGTCCTCCACTTCCTGCTCTTCCTCTGCAAAGACAATCGTCTGATTCGTAGTTGGATTAGAAACTTAATGTTTTGCGCCCGCAACTTCCTTATTCCTTCTGTTTCGTGCCTTTTTCGAGTAATGAAATTAAACAGAGGAAAGAGTGGAACAGCATGATGTTGCCTTGGTCAGATTGGAAAGGTTTTTTTAAAATTTTTGTTCTAACAATGAGAAACTTTGACGAATGTTTTTTGACAGCATGTTGTTTCCGTCGATCTACAGTACCTCGTTTGCATACAAGAACAATGGGGTTTTCTCACGTTGACAAAAGTTTATGCAAATTTGAAACTGGCGGAAGTTGTTGTCTTAGTAGAAAGTGATTATTCTTATTGTTAGGTAATGTTACTGTTCGGCAAATCATGGTATGCGTATCCAAAGATAACACAAACAGTTATTTGTATTTTCCAGATCAACTACATTTAACAGAAAAAAACAACGTCCTTGCTCTACCTATGACAGGGTGTTTTTTTCTGTATTCTTTCTTTGAGGCGGCATACCACTTAGTTTGTACGAAAGCCGGAACAATTATGATGGGATAACCAAAAGGCGTTCCTCTGGATCTCACAGCTGCCTATTCGAAGCCACCAGGCTGGTTGGTTTGCCCAAACACAAACATTTAGCCGTGAGGGAATTGAAATCACTTTAAAGGCATTCCGTAATTATGTTTAAATGGGTTTTCCCGCCATTTTTCGCAGTATGTCGGCATTCTGTCGGCGGCCCGCATGTATGCTAATGATGAATCAAAGTCGGTTGGGTGTTGATGAAGGCGTCATTTCTGGAAGAAAAAACCCAAAAACCCAATTCCTTTGTGCATTGTAATGTAATGGATGCGGATATATCCCGGAAGTTTTGAGGGGTTTTAGGGGGGACGTAACTTCTGCTTCATTTACATTTAGATGCGACGGTGAATGGTCGTGCTGGGATTTCTTTCTTTATCCGTTTTTTATTTAGATTTCAAGACAGATATTCTTATTGTGATTTTTGCTCAGCGTAACTATTTTCTGCTTTTGTCATTCTATGCAATATTTTCGCAGTCTGGTATTGGTCTTTTGAAGAATGCAGCTGTTCATAGATCATCGGTTTGTAATGTGCATATGCTTTTGATAATTTTTCAAATCCCTTTGTTCTTGTATGCAAATGAGGTACGTAAGACCACTGGTGATCATAATTTCCTGTGAACGCCGTTAATAAGCTGTACATGGTCGTGATGAAGTGTTTATTATTCACATGCAAAAAATCGTTATATTTTGTGTGCTAATGCGGAAGTGTTGTGTAACTTAGCAATCTTTTACTTGTTGAAGTGCTCGGAATCAACTGAAAACACCGCATAAGCCACGACGCAATTCATGTCAAAGTTACAAAACTCTCAACGTTTGTTTCCCCCATGTTTTCAACACTTTCTGCCCGGGCTCAATCTATAATGAGAATCTTCACTGATCGCCGTCGTTTTCGGCGCTTTTTTCGCGCGCTTTTCCGCGATTTACGATCTCGCACTGCGTGGTTATGAGCGGTGCGCCATGTGGAGCGCCGTGAGGAAAAAAGACGCAAACGTGAGAATCGGCGGAGGCGGATCCCCAGCTACTATTGGCATACCTAACTCCGTTCCATACAAATATCCGGCTGTTGCTACATTGCCAATTTTGCAAGAGTATTCAAACTTTCCACAGTTTATAGCAGGTTCACAAAGTTGTGAAACGGCATAGGGTTACTTAAAATGTGAATCCTCTATCAAATTTAGGTAATTGGTAAAAACCTAACAATAAGATTTGTTTATACAGCGACAGTCGGATATTTGTACAGAACGGAGTCAGATTACCTAATAGTAGTTGTTGTATTCTCTTATAACTGCCATTCCTCTACCACGTGCGGTTGTCGAACATTCAGATCATGTTTTTCGTATGTCAAAGTCCGCCAAATGGTGAAAATCTTTTCGTTTGTTTATTTATTGTGTTCACAGCCCGGTACGGAAATGTTTATGTATTATATCAAACTTGTTTTTCTGAATACCGAAGTAAAGGTAAAGTTTTGCCTACAGTCAGAGGGTTTCCTCGACAGGGATTCCTGATGTGCCAAGAACATTGCCGGTAAACACATATCACGTGGCTATAAAGCTGTTCGCAAAAAAAATAAGCAAATTGCGTAATTGTTTTAAAATATAGCCGAATCGCGTATTGATTGCTTTGTGTTTGTAAATAGAAGTATAACAGACCGGTATGAAACGCAATCATTGTACGTACAATCGTACGATGTGTGCGCTAAAACACCAATCGCATAACAATAAGAGAACTTTGATTCTGCGAACTTTCCTCTCGTTTCCACTATGTGGAAATCGTTGTCCCCAACATCGCATTTGCATTGTTTCTGTCCCGTTCCAAAAACAATGTCCTCTAGGGCAATACATTTCCAAATAAGAGCTGTTGCTATAAGCAGCCATCATTCATCATGTTGTATGATAACCTGTATGTATATACTATGTTGGCATTTCTGACTCTCTGTACAAATATTCAACTGTTACCATACCTTCAAACTTGCAAAAGTATTCTAATGTTAGACCGCTCATAACAACTTCACGATCTCACAGAGAAAAATTACTCAAATTTTGAGTAATTTATTTACTTAAAGTTGCTCAGAGTAAATTAATTTCTCACTTTTGAGTAATATAATTACTCACTTCTGCACACTGCTGCAGCACCCAGAAATTACTCAAAAATTACTTACTGACAATGAGAGTTGCAGTGCGTGCACATTGCCAGAACATTGAAGATACTAGCCATGTTCGCGGTATGATAATGGATGATATAAAGTAAATCGATATCAAGGAATTCGATGGAATACTTAGTTTTGCAAGGCTTGGCCGCGATTTACATGATACCGCACGCTTTTGTGTGCGCAGATATGAGTATTTTAATTACTCAAAAGAATGAGTATATTTTGAGCGTTTTTTGAGTATTTTTCAAACCCCGCAATGTAATCTGTCTTCGACCGAGAAATTACTCACTAAATTTGAGTAATTTTTAAGTAATTTTTTTCTGTGAGATCTTGTAAATCGCATTAGTCAATGTAGAATTTGAATACTGCGACAAATTTGTGTGATTGGAAAGAAAATTAACAATAAGATTATATAATAGCAACAATCGGATATTTGTACAGAACGGAGTTACGGTACAGTACGCCGAAAAACTTCGTTCTGTGATACAAAATCTTTTGGGTTGCTTATGTTTCAGCATGGTGTGTAGCAACGGCGATATAGACTGTTGTGGTGCTCTAGGCTATAATCGAACTAAACGTTTAAATTGGATTACCGGCATGTGTGTGTTTTCCCAATGGAAAAGTAGATCAAATTCGGAGCACGAACGGATGTTCCGAGAAATGCGCTTAATAGACTTTTTTCTCGTGTGTCTCGACATGATTGCGATAAAGAGACAAAAGAGTGCGGCCCGCCCAGAAAGAATCGCCTTTGTTTTCTTCTTCTCAAGGAGTCTAGGGCTTCAAGAGCTCTCCGGGCAGATTTTTTATGAATTGTTTTGGTTTGTGGTGTCCGGTGGCGTTTGTATTTTTTTAAAGGAATATCTCACATAAAAAGTTAGATAAATGTTAAAAGTCACTATGAAGTTGTTAATGTTCTGGAATCGTACAGTTTTCAACAGTTGTTGTCTATTATAGTGAAAAATCGCACAGTCTGAACACGGCCCAACGTGGGAATGACCTAAAACAATAAGTTAACTCTCTCAACAGCACTTATACTAGAATATGTCGTATAAATCAATCTAAAAGAATACTGCCGCAATTCGTGTGTTTCAGTATACTCGTATAACGACTTTTAAGCTAGGGTGTCTTGTTTTTCCATTCGGAAGGATAAAGTAATAGAGTAGTAGATCATGTAGAAAATAAGGTTTTTGAACTGCAATTTCCTTGGACCAACCGTTTTGTCTGGTTTTAACAGAATTTGTCCAAAAAAAATATGATTGCATGTGAAAATAGTTGCGTTTCTTGGTGATTATCGTCCACAAAAACAACCAATTCGTTTTTTTTGGGTGTTTTTCTGCCCTTGTTTTCTTGTCGCCTCGCACACCCCCAAAAAAATTTGATTTATTTTTGATCAGCCATATTTGTTCCGCGCAATAATTTCATCCACAGCTTTAAATGGCACATCGAGGACAGCACTTGTTGTTAGTCAGCACAGCTTTTTGAATCTATTTTTAGTTCTCCGGTTTAAAATTTGCATATTTTTTTCACTCGTCGAATTTCTTTGTGCTTCCATGCAAATGAAGTACCAGTGGTCATGAAACGCTGTGATTCTACGGCTGTAGGTAGTAAGTTCCTCTGTTTCCAGTTAACTTTCCAGTAACGTTTTACACTGACAATGAGTCCTTGCACAAGCACACTGGAAAGAAACAGAGGAGTTTGGTACTGTTCAGAAAGCTGTGTCGAGGTGTCTCTCTAAGGTAAAAGCAAGCAAAATCTTAATTTTTTGCCTATTGCGTTTTCCAAATATTCTTGATTTCTAACAATAAGAAGTCTAAAAATGGCCAAAAGTCAGAAAACGTTTGCGTTCACCTCAAGACTTCTCCTTCCTCTCTTTTCATCCTAATCACTTGTGTTGTGTGCTAACGAAGTGTCTGGGAGAGCGTCGTTCTGGGGTGGAAAGAACTTTGATGTTGAACAAGCCGTATGTGGGAACACTGAAACTATGCCGGTTTCCCTGTTTCTTATGGAATCCGTTGGTATTGTCCTGGGGATGTATTAGTTCTCGGTGGTTCTGTGTTACTCGCAGGATCATAACCCTTGATTTTCAAGGTTTTGTTCACTGTTAGATGTTTTTTCACTACTGAAGCTGATTTTGCTTCTGATCAGCATGTTTAGCACGAGGAAAATGAGGGTTATTAATACTCAAGCACACGTTTCAGGCTTTTTTGAGGGTTATTTTTTTCTGACAATGAGTACTATTGGCATACTTGACTCCGTTTTGTACAATTGTCCGACTGCCGTTGTATGATCAAATTTCATTGTTAGGTTTCCTTCCATTTACACAATTTTGCTTAGATATCCAAACCTTTCACAAATATATACCATTTCGCAAGCTTATGAATCTGTTGTGAATGAAAAAAATTGGAATATGCTTTCAAAATTGAATATACGGAGACAGTCGGATATTTGTATGGAACGGAGTCAGATATTCCAATAGTACATGCTCGTAGTATGTGGCTCTACTGCATGTGACTCTAATGACAAGTCAGCTCGTAATAGTTATACCCATGTGGCCGATCTACTGTACCTAATTTGCATAAGAAAACAAATATTTCGCTCTCTATTACAATAGGATATGCACATTTTAAACTTGCGTGAAGCTGCACTGTCCTAACATCTCTCATCGACACGAGGAAAGTTTTGCAACCATGGAATTATATGCCGCCATTTTGCGGTTTCCTAGTCTTTTCAAATGTTTTGCAAGATGATAGGTTGTTGATAAGCCAGCTCTTGAGACCGTTAGTTTTGTCAGTTTGTACCAACGTTACTCTTGAAACGGATTACCGGACAATGAGCCTGCGGCTCTTGAAAAGAGGTTTACTTTGAGTTGCGATTGTTGACGAGTTCTGTTGCAGCCGCCACCCTCTTGTGGGAGCTTCGGCTTCAAGATATGTATTTGTCTGGGTTGGCAGTGCAGGTATTTGTGTAATGTAGAAGATCCATAACAATAAGATGTAATTATACTCCGATAGTCGGACGTTTGCACAGAGGTATTTATTAAATACAAGGTTAATCTAGGGGAATGAGGTATTTAAAAACTAGGCCAAAAAATATAGATATTCAAGTGTTTTAATGT